>VCRD01001078.1:8393-28442 GCA_006783055.1 Trinorchestia longiramus | reverse complement strand
GCTGGGAGCGGTGGCAGGTCCCGCAGTGCTGGGAGCGGTGGCAGGCCATGCAGTGCTGGGAACGGTGGCAGGCCATGCAGTGCTGGGAGCGGTGGCAAGCATGCACGTTTATTACGGTGCAACGAATAAATAACTACGTATCATGTTAGTAACATTTCATACCGTCTTAATTAACAACTGGGGTCAGGAAATCTCTATGTACTCTTTCCCGTTCCTAGAATTCAATTGGAGGTAATCGATTCAACTGCAGTCTGTTTTGCCCAGTTACTCTCCTTTAGGAACAGGAAGAAGGTATTTGTTGTTTCATTCAAAAATACGAACCAGCGAACTCAATGAAGGAAACATTGATTCGTTACCACAAGCTTTGAAGGTATTTACATATCTTCAGAGTATCCTGTGCTCTGCACGAATTTTTAAGGAAGCGTTGGCATAAAGTTCGCGACTTTCAACGGAACATAGAAACACGATTTGGCACTAACTTCTTATTTACAAGACAAGCAAGGACAGCTCATGCAATGCTGTATGCGAATGAACTGACATTACGAATCTTCATAGCTCATATTCTTGATTTTGAATTTAGTGAATATACTGTTTATTATACAAAATGAGCTTACATTACCCTGATGCTGCACTCCGGCAACACTAGCGAGAGATTTTTAAGCTCAAGGTCATTTTAGGAAGTCAAGACAATGAAATTAAAAGATAGGCTCATTGTTTTGTTTAGGAAGCAATAGTAACTTCGGCATAAGGCTTAAAAAAGTTATTCACACATATGACTGAATCTAATGCGACGTTTGTGTGTGTCTTAAATTTTGAGAGCTGTATAAAAGCATAAACGGTTAGTGCTGTGAGAAAACACTAAAGGCGGCTGTAAACTCGAAAATAAACTTCACAGAAATGTTCCTTCAAATACATAATATTTAACTTCAGATTTTCGAAGTGACAACAGCGAAATAAACCATCAATATTCGAAAGTTTTTCTACAAATATCAAGTGAATATCTCCAAGACTTTAAACCCAGCTTATGAACAAAATCCACAAGTGTATAATTTATGTATTCGATATCTTTAATGCATGGCATTAGAACAAACGTACATGAAAATATAATTAAAGTGACACTGTTATCCATTGGGAAATATTTCTTCGAAGAAATCGTGAGGCACAAGAGGAAAATGTTGGTGTACGTTTAGCGCTCGTCTCTGCACGAGTTTATCAGACCTCCAGCAGCAGGAGACTCCTGTTTACGAAGCTAATCGAATCCCTGGAGGCAATCTACTCTCCACCTTTGCTCAGCTGGCAACTGCGCTCAGAAGAGGCAGTCATTTCTCAGAAGGAATTCAAGGCTTCCGTACAATAATTCCCAGGGAAGTAGAATCGTCCAGAGAAAACTCTCCCAACTGTAACTAAAAGAGGCTTTTCACAGAAAAGCAGCAGTAAATTAACATACTTGTATGTTTTAATCTATAGATGAATTAACAAAAATAATGAATCGACAGCACTTAACGTTTTTAAAACACGTTAACGTTATCTTCACGAATAAGTTTTGAAAGTCATTTTTGGTGCATTATTGAATGTGCTTTTGCTTCCACTTTTTAACAATTTCATAAATGTTGAACATTCATTCATTTTAATCGATTCTCTGCACAAGCATGTGGACTTTCGCCAGTGTTCACGTTTCTATTTGAAGGACAGCAATCTCGTGTTGAAAATTATTTTATCACCGAGAAAACAAGTTCAGAGGTTTGTAATTTTCAAGTACATAAACTCTTTCAGTTCGTCTTCCTGTGGTATTAATAATAGTTTTAATGAATACAGCAAATGATTTATGCGACTTGCGAGTGTAGTTAAAATTCGGCGGCTGTAGCCATCGCCATATCGCGATGGTCACAACTGCTTATGCATGTGACAACGAGCAAAATTTGCTTTTTATTTTTCACCTAGGACAATCTCTCAATGCTGACACAAATACCCGGGATTTGGGAGGAAATTTGTTCCCTGAGCAGGCATAACGCATGGTCTATCGAAACGAGCTCTGATCCAGGATACAGCGCGTAGGAAAGAGCTGCACGCTGGATGCAGGAGAAACTGTCCTTCTCATACAAAATCTCTTTCTGGATGTCGGTACAGCTAAATATTTCATGAAAAATATCTGACTTGATGTAGGAAATGCTGGACTCGTGTAAAACCTCTCTCTGGGTTTAGGAAACCTGAGCCTCTTATGAAAAACCTCTAATTAGATGCAGAAAAAGTTAGACTTGAGTGAAATTTTTAACAACGTAGGAAAAATTGCCCTTCCTGTGAAATCCCTTCTTCCATACAGTGGAAATCTTTGCGTCTTAAACTTTTATACTTGGTTGCATTTGCAAGCAACAGCAAGGCTCAAGTCCTAAGGAAGGGATAACGACGTTTAGACGGAAGTAAAAAGACGGCTTAGTGAGAGGAAGTGTTTGAGAGTAGGAGGCGTAATTGAAGGAAATATGACACATTTGGTCCGATAGAGTATTACAATTCATCTATATTCATTATATATTAAATATTATGTACACGAGAAAAAGGATTTACGTTCAATTATGAAGTATGTAAAGTTTATTACACTAAGAATGCAATTTAACTGGCATACACATAAACGTTTAACAGATTTTCCTGTAGACTCAACTCTGAAGACATTTTATGAGGATTGCGGGTATTGATCACGGATTGTAGTTTTTGTTTATACAAGTGAGGAAAACACCATTGTACGAGCTCATTTAGTGATTTGCCCCGCGCTGACGTTTTTCGCTAAACAAAAACAAAGGACGCACTATGCAGTTTCATTTTTGTCCGACTCGGAAGGCTGTACAGGCTGTTCACTAATTTAAGTAACATACAAAATAAAAATAAATTATGTACACTAACATAACATTTCACTAGCAATTTTTGCCTAGTAACGAAATTGCATGTCTTCCAAGTATAATATTTATTACAATGGCTAAAGATTTAAGTAAAAGCATAACTATTTTCGAGTTGGATAAGACTGGATCTTTAACAGATGTTACTAAACTCTTAAAAATTAATAGAATTTTCATCTGGAGAACATTTAAGCGGTTAAAAGAGACTGAAGAAGTAAAAAATAGGCTTAGACAAGGCTATCCTCGAGCTGCCGGGACCTAAAAGCTTGCAAAATCCACTAGAGAAAAACTCAGAAGAAACACCAAGAGATGTCACAGAAATATAGCAAAAGAGAGGAATGTATACGCCGAAACAATGTCCACTATTTTCCATAAAGACTTGAAAACCTCTCTTACAAACATGAAAAGAAACAGCTGTTATCTGCAAAAACTGAGAACGAGCGTCCTGCAAGAGCTGAAGTCCGTTTCTCTCGTGTCTGTGAAGGCACGCTACCGAACCTTGTGTTGAGTGACCAAAGTAAATTTGGTGTCCAACAGGAATTTTCCGCAAAAAATGATCGATTTTTGCTAGAGAATACAGATAGCGGCGTCAGGCATGGTTTGGGTCGTGATCAATGAACCCGGAACAAGTTTATTGGTTTTTATCAAAGGAGGGTTACAATTGACTAAGAAAATTATCACAATGACATTCTTGTATAAGGGGTTGAAGTTTTGACAAAAATTTCAGTGCTCATTTCAATAAGACTGCCCCTTCACATGGAGCTCAGAAACCCACGAATGCTTAGCATCAAATGTTCCTCAGTTTATTTCGAAGGAGAAATGGCCTCCTTCATCGCCAGACCTAAATTCCCTCGATTGCGGCATCTGGTTCATACTGGAAAATAAGGTTTCAGCAACGCATCACCAAAATTTGGAGGTACTGAATTCAAAACTCAGGAAGGAATGGGCCCAAATACCTCAAAAAGTCATTCGTGACTCGTGCAGCTCATTATCTAAGCGTCTTTAGCTTGTTATCGAAGCAGAAAGATGGCATTCTGATTGAAATGCATTAAATTCCACCTAATATGTATTTAAGTATTATTTATTCATACTGAATTTGTATAAATGTTTGTTTAGTATGTATGGGCTCAAAAACTTGGAACGTTAATTATTGTACAACTTGTACACTGATAAAAAGATGAAAAATTTGTCGGTACTTCTGAATACTGTGTAACCATACTGCAGGCATGTCCATCAGAAAAGTTTAAGAGCACCCTGAATTTTTAAATTATATCTTCCAACGGAGAGAATTTTTGCACCCGATTACAATCTTGTAATACACTAATATGCTTTAAATTATCGACTTAACTTCCTCAATTTAACTGATACTGTGAACCAAATTCCCTTTAATGAACCATCAGCGTCCAAAGTCAGTGCAACACTTGAATAATAGAAATAGGTTCATGAACTTCAAAAAAAGGTGGAGTCACAGATAAAAAAAAGTTTCAATGTTCACTAAAATTGTCACTCGTACGCATGACTGTTGTTTCGATATTCTCCAGAGCTGTACATTTTTGTCCTAAATCCAAATTAATTAATAACGATGATGCGGAGGTATGAATGCAAGAGCAGTCAAAAAGTATTTGCCAGTGAAGCAGCAGAATAACATGACGCTACCTTCATGTCTGAGCAGCTGATGAGAGCACAGCAAGGACTGGGCGGTAGCGGTCGAGACATGACAACAGTTCATGCGTGTATAATATCGCCTTATTTTCCGCTAACAGCACTGTTGCTTGGTTCATTTGACTGCTAAGCCTGCTATTCTGCAGCTCCCGTTATGAAAATGAGCTCTAATTCTTTACGCTGCATAAATGAACCAAGTAATTCTGAGTGCCATTTGAACTCATGGCCAACCTTCTGTGCTTTTCTGATAAAATGAGCACAAATGAAAGCCTCCTTACGTACTTAGCCTGGCGAGCTGTGTCGTAAAGCTGCCTTGAAATTCTCCGTTTTCAGCACTACCATGAAAAACGTCAATTTGACATAGAAGGGTTTTAATGAAGCGCAGCAGTGCATAAATCAACTTTCATTTGGAATTTTTTCAATCTGATGTTGCGAGTCTGTCTTTTCAATATTTTTCCTAATGAATGTCTTACAAAACTAATTCAGTTTGTGCGAGATTTGGCTAATCACTATGTATTTTTTTCCTAATTTACATTACTGTTATAAGTTCGTTTGTTGCTTGGTTATGGAGATTTAATTGTCAGATATTGTAGCTTATGAATTTAAATGCAAAATGCTTTCAATTTTCACGTGCTTTTTTCCGATTAAATTTAGGAGCATATATGTTCCGCAAAATTTTCTAATGAGTCACAAAGCTTTGTATTTATTTATTCGTGTAAGTGGGGCTAAGACGTACTATTATACCCGTATTCCTCCAGATGTTCTGACAAACTGATCGAGTGAAGAGCTGAGTTGTTTCATTATTATACTTTGCGCTCATTAGAGATCAGGATGGGCCTGCACAGGCTCGTTATTCTCGTTAGACAGGGCAATTACTAGCTACAGCATGTAGTTATTCAGTGAATGCGAAGCGTATTGAGGGAGGCTAATGACCACTCAAATGGGAGGATCCTGGTATGCATGCGAGTGTGTCTCATTCATAGGGAGCAGCGTAACGTTCAATGTCAGGTATACTACAGCAATACTAACAACCACTGAAACCAAGGCATTTGATTCAATGCTGGTCCAGACAAGTCAATATCAAGTCTGTGTATGATTGCTCACCAGGAACTAAAGCTAGCGTAACTTGTCACGAGTAATTTATAACTATCATACAAAGGAAAATGCATACCACATCCAAATGTGCTGGAATGTCAATTATGTTTGGGATACATGTACATGCAGAAAAATGTTTGTGAAGAGTTATTTAAGTTATGAATAAATATTAATGGAATTATTTCAAACCTAACTGGATGTAATATGCTAATAAGTAGAATTTATAGCACTAAAAGAATTATATTAAATCAAATCAAATAAATTCGTAATTTATAGTTTAGTTTGCCATAGAAATATTTCCATATCTAGACAAGGACTTAATCAGTACGAGTGTAGGTGTCTCAAGTTGAGTGAAGGCATTAAGGGCTATTTAAGGTATTTTCACAAATTACTGCTGTTACAGTACCAGTTATCCATAAGTAAAGCTTTGCAAGTCACCGTGTATTTACATGACAGAAAATACTGATCGACCTACATATCAATGTTTCCAACTAACAGACGCTGGTGTACATGCAAACCAAACCCGGAAATTTTTTCGATTAGATCTGATAATTACTTGAGTTTCTAATGAGACAATAATGATGAATAATAATAATAATTTCAGGTATTCCAGCACAGTAAGAAGAGTCAGGCAAAAAGTTCCGCGTTTCAGCATTTGTGGTGATGTCACACGAAAGATGAACCAGGAACCTCTATTTTAGGACGATCATATTTTTGTTCTCATTTTGCTACTCCAAACCAACATTTTATTTCAAAAATCGAGCATGGTTGAATAAGAAGAATTGTGTTGTATAAGCTCTCAATAAGGAATTTGAATTTAAATGCACTGGTAAGTTTTTTCCAAAATGTACCTATAATGGACATAACAAAAAATAAGAAATAACAAAACATAACAAATTAAAAGCAAATTGCTTCATTGTGTTTTTGTATGGTTCATTAATTCACTTCTGATGATTTCAAAAAGGCAATGATTTTTCTTCACTGAAGTATCTAAGTTCCGTTACTTTCAGCATGGCTACTAGAAGATGTAAAAATTTTCCCGGTGCCATGCCTTTCTGTGTGAGTTTTACATAGAAAAAAAACAGGCATTCCACAAAATCGTAAATGGTGTCAAATTGTGGATAGCGTACAAACTATTTCGAAATGCCTACGGGTGACTAGGACAAACCATGAAAGATGCAATGGATTTTCATCTGAGGAGTCAACAAGTAGCAGCAGCAGCCAAGAAATGCAGGAAGCTTTCGTACCAAAAACGATTTCGAAGCCTCACTTTCGAAATCAGAGAGATCTACAGGATTTAATCAGGCATTTAGGTCTTACTAGGTCAGGAGTTGAACTTCTATCATCAAGGCTAAAGGAATGAAATCTACTGTAGGAAGATCGAAAACGCTACGAAGAATTTGAAATTTGCTGTGAGATTATTATTGATCTCTGCTATTGTGAAAATGTGATTGATTTGTTTACTATTAGACTCAATCATGACCTTACAGAATGGAGACTGTTCATAGATAGCTCAACACGAAGCTGTGTTCTTCCACGATAAAAATAAATACCATTCTTTGCTAGTTGCACATTTTCAACAGAATAAAAGATCGATAATGTCAAAGAACTTCTCGACAAAATGAATTGAATAAAAATAATTAAGTTCAATAAATAAATAAATAGTAAAAGAGGGATGTTTGTGTCTATTTAAAGATGATTGCCTTCTTGCTTGGCTTGCAAGGGGATACGCAAAGTATCCATGTTTCCTTTGGTTATGGGACAGCAGAGCTGTTGATCATTGCATGAGCGTACATGGGCCGCACGAGTGGAACTGCAGTCAGGAAAGTTAAGAGTTGTCAATCAGCTTCCAGTAGATTCCAACAAAGTTTCATTATCTCTACTTCATATCAAACTCGGATAGGTAAAACAGTTTGTGAAAGCCTTAGATTTCGGATAAGCTTTACAAGAAATTCGTCTTGTGTTTCCAAAGCTATCTGAGGCTAAGATCAAGTTTGCACTCTTTGTTTTCCCCAAGTAAACGAAATGTTGAAGTTGGAGAACTGGAAAGAGCGATTACAATCTTTAGAAAAAAGTTTGGTGTGCATTTCGTAATGTAATTCATAGATTCCTAGGAAATTACAAGGATCCTAATTACAAACAGTTGGTGGAAAAGCTCATTAAGAATTTCAAGAAAAGGGATGGTCGTATGTCTTTAATGGTTCATTTTTTGCACTCTCATCTAGATTCCTCTCCCCCCCAAAGCTTAGGTGATGTCAGTGAGGAGGATGGTGAGAGATTTCATCTGGACATTGCAACAATGGAAAGAAGATTCCAAGGACCAAGAGATACTACAACGATGGGAAATTATGTATGGTCTCTAGTGAGCAGATACGAGAGTATACATTCCAGAAAATCTCGATGATGAAACCACTTTTAATCTCAAGGAACGAGTTATCAAGACATTAACAGCACTGAGTTTTATTACTTCTTTTTGTTCGAACCAGTACTTTGTTTCCCAAACACATTTCAACATTTGAAAAAGTACTGAATCTTGTGTAATTATCTTTAGAATACTAGAATAGATTTAACCAACAAAATGCCATAGAGAAAAGTTACAGATTTAACGAAAAAATATGAAATTATGAATAAATAAATAAATATAAATTTACTTTACGTCAAAACTAATGTGATTTTTGAGTTTAGTTTCAAAAATGCACATATGAACATTAATAAATACAAATAAACAGAACATGTGTTACATGGTGACTATTCTAGCACTTATTCTCCCTATTCGACGAGATATCAGTACTAGAAAGAAGATGGGAGATTTCAGTAAAACTTTGAAGATGTTTTTTGCATGACATGAATAGCGGAAGCAATCAAGAACCTCTGGCGAGATAAAGAAGTTATTCATCATCAACATCGATGCCCAGTAAGAAAAAAGTGCATCACAAAAATTGAGAAAAAGATGCGAGTGAAGAAGTAACTACAGAGGCAAAAGTAAGAAGGCGTACTGAGTGGCGCCAGGCTTGTGTCATCCATCCACTCAGTGTGTAGACTCACTAACATCAGTCTCGAATACTCCAACCTAGACCAACATGTGTAGTCTGTACCAGGAAAATAGATAAAAAACTAGCAAATATGCTGGAGTGTTAAGTGCATTCAAAATGATTAATTTGAAACAGCGCATCACGCTCCACAAATCCATGGCCGCAATATTTTCTCACCACAGATCAGTGGTGAGGAAATAGGGTAAAAGTTCTTACGAAGGGGCATTGTTAATACCTGGAGTTGAGGGGGGGGGGTAAATAACTCGGTATAAATTAGCCCAAACACATTAAAACTCCTCTATTTACTTCATTATTTTCTACTGCTACTCATTGTACCATATAAAATGCTTGAAGTTAGACTTAATCAGGAAAATAAGGCGTACACGGAAATAAGTTGTTATCCAAGTAGAGAAAATATGAAGCATTAAAAGTAAACCTTGATCAGGCTGCATCGTAGTTCTGAACATTGATAAGCTGTAATGGAACACAACTCGAAGTTGAGATGGCAGAATTTGATGTTTTTGCAAGATTAACTATGCTTGGGTGTCAGACTGCTGTCAAGTAATGAAATCATAGAAAAAAATATTCGTGTGCTGTTTGTCAACTATAACATACGAAGCTGGAATGAGAAAAATGAGCTTGTGGATCAAATCAGACTTCACATTACACTCTAAGCTGAACAATAAAACTGTGGACTCACAAGTAGTTTTTGCATAATGAGGCTGCATACAGTAGATGTTTTCAACTGCTGGTGCTCCTGAATACTAAAGAGCAGTAGCGAACTTATGGTTGTATCTACTGCTGCAAGTTGTTTCATAGTGGGCATTTGGTCCTTGTAAGTCTTAGGCTTGTAGTGCGTAGGCGCTTTCTATCTTTACTCACTGATGTTTTTTAAATGAGATCGAATAATATCAAAATGAATAGTTTCAAGGAAGATTCTCCGTTTTTTGAAGGTCTCACACAAAATCAATAAAAACACAAGTGATCGCTTGTGAAAAAGAGATCACGTGAATAAAAGTGTAATGTAGTCACATCGTTGTAACGAGCAGACTTTAGATCTTGTCTTAACATAGAAAATTGGGAATGCATGAATTGCATATACTGCGTATGTGCATTCATATGCTGACAAGATGCTGCTGATATCGTAATAAAGATGACGCACACTATGTCTTACGTATAAAGCGCAGTTTAGTCGCTCTACAGATATTTACTGTTGACTAATACGCTCAATGAAAGCCAGAGAACAGGAATATTTGTGTTAGACGTTAGTGCGTACAAAGCAAATTGTATTTCTATTCATGCATTTACAAAGAAAGAAAGGATGTGCAAAAATCTCGAAACGAGATGTTTTAAATACTTTGATGATAAAAATTTTTAAAATGGTGCATAAGCGCGGTGCCGTCAAAAACACTTTAATGTGACTTGCAACAACGATGGAAGCGGATACCTTGCTTCCATTCATCCTATATAACTTGAAGCTGCTCATGAAAAAAGTAAATCATATTTCTACTGGATTTCTCATTTTGACTCTGCACGAAGCTGACGGAAGATTTGTTTAAATTACACCGGCCACTATTTCTAAAAATTAAAAAAACTTGGGAAACAAACATTATGAAGTTCATTTCAAGTTTTTCCTAATGAATATAATTGTAGCTTATTTCATGACACATTACTAATTACTGTTCATCACATTACTCATACACAACACATACTTGTTAACACAATCTACACAATACAGGAACGACTGCAATAGTTGGGACTACCTTAAGAAAAATCATCGAACATCACAGAAACAGTTTAGTGTCGCAATACAATAAACGCAAGTTTTCCTTATGAGCCAACATCGGCCTCAATTTGCTAAAGAGTTTCCCCTTTCAAAAGTTGGGCCCATAAAAAGTTGCAGAGCCAAGTTTCGAATTGCCGCCGCCTTCAAATATTATTTCACTGGAAAATTTACAAAATTTTTGCATTAGCGTCAGGTTGTTATATTAGGACCTGGTAGTTTGAGCCGAGTTTTCTTTGATAATGAAACTCTTAGGGAACTTCGGCGTAGGAATTCCCTGCGCAAAAGTGCATCCTTTGGACCACGTCTACAAGAATAAAATTCAGTGTCTCACTCTCAAGAATTGTGTGTTCACTCTAATCCTAGGTGGTGGGAATTATTATTTGCATTATTATTGTTATTAATAACTTTAGAATTAATATTAAAATATACGAGTTTAATCCTCGTTTCGGAATGAATGTTTCAACAGCAGCAAGGAACATCTCAACGAATTGAAAAATTTAGAGACCGACGTACTCTGATAAAGTACAGCAAATATTCATGCAGGAGGTCGGTTGCACATACAGTAAAGCGCCTGCTTCTCCGACGAGAGAAAGAAAAAATAAGAAAAGGAAGGAGAATTTCTCCATAAATACAAACAAAACTAAACCTGTAAGTTTCCTACAATAAGTTTCGTTGATTCTGAGGTGAGTAACTACAGAAATCACTGAGAAAAGATAATTCCCTAAGCTACAGTGACGAGGACAGACACAATTTCTTCAATGAAGCGTAAAAATTTCATGTGTTCTCTGCTGAGCGCTAAGTCCCTCAAATGCGCTGAAGGATGATTGCCTTTAAAACATCTCCATGGGCGTCAGGAGTGGAAACAGATGCTTTGTAACTGCAGTGATTGTGATGACTACAGCATGGATGACGTCTAGTAACTGTAGTGATTGTGATGACTACAGCATGGATGACGTCTAGTAACTGCAGTGATTGTGATGACTACAGCATGGATGACGTCTAGTAACTGCAGTGATTGTGATGACTACAGCATGGATGACGTCTAGTAACTGCAGTGATTGTGATTACTACAGCATGGATGACATCTCGTAACTAGTGATTGTGATGACTACAGCATGGATGACATCTCGTAACTGGTGATTGTGATGACTACAGCATGGATGACATCTCGTAACTGGTGATTGTGATGACTACAGCATGGATGACGTCTCGTAACTGGTGATTGTGATGACTACAGCATGGATGACGTCTCGTAACTGGTGATTGTGATGACTGCAGGAATGATTTCAAACTGCAAGCACCCAACAGGTCAAGACTTCCAGTCATTGGAAAACAGTAGTGTACAAAAAAATATAGAAGCGGATATTTATTTAGAACAACCTTCCAAGTTATTACCCAATGATTGGAAAGAAGAGTAGCTCTGCTCTGGTGTTCGTCGACTGTAATGCATAAAGGTTATTTCACAGCTCAAGGTTTTAGTTTTCAATGACAGATATCTGACCTGGTAAAGCACTTGCCCTTTCATTTGTAATCGAGATTTCATCGTTGGAAAGAGGATAAGTTCAAGCAATGGGTAGAGGATGAAGACAGCGTTGCCTGAAGTCAGGCAACCTAAGCTGAACTGTGGTCTGTACGCATGGAGGAGACAGCTGTGAGTGCATGAGCCTCGTCCTTCACACTCAGAGCTCGACGCCAAGTTTACGTATAGGAAAACAGGGCAAAGAAACATTGCGAATACAATTGAGAAATAATTAGCTATCGACTCTTTGCATGGTTTAATCAGCCCAGGTGGAAAAAAAGGGGAAATAATATTTCGAGAGCAATCAAGACATAATTCACAATCGACCCCTTAAAGGGTTAGGTTAGGCCAAGTTAAGTTAGGTTAGAAAAGGAAAGGGAAGAAACAATTCGGATATAAATACTAAATAATTCACGATCTACTTCTTTCATGGGTTTAAGCAAGTTCTTCTAAGTAGGGTCACAAAGAAGAAGTAGAGTATATGATGAATGAAATAAAAACCAACGAGACAATGATTAGCACAGCGCTTTAATTAAAAAAGCTAATGACATCCATTCAACGATGCCACTGAAAGCTTGTATCTGGCGGAGGATGATTTGCATTGGCCGTTTTGAGTCACTTGTGATGGCTGTAAAAGATGGCGCACAATGGACACAACTTGTCCATAATTAAGGAGCGGTCCTATCGTTGTGCCTTGAAGAGGCTCCTAATGATCCTACTTTGTCGTCAAGTCCCACTCGTAGTTATCTGGACTAAAGACTCCGCCTTGAGACGAATTACAGTTTCAGAACCATCGATTTCATTTTCCTCTTTTAATCTCATTGAAAGAAGAAGGGACAGTGGACGGAGGACTGCTTCGAGAAGAGAAAAGAACTTTAGGAGGACAGAAATAGAAAGTCATAGCTTCAAGAAGGTTACAAAAACTCCTGGAAGTTCACTTTTCAGTCGTAATAGTAATGTGAAACAAAAAAGTGAGGTACTTATCTTTAGCCAGGGGAATACGTTTTTAAGGGCAAGGTCTACGACACATATGAGTAGAGGAATCATTATAAATTTGACGAGATGAAGTTAGCATCTCTAGAAATTATTTCCAGATTTACGACAGAAGTTACACGCTATTCTAATTTTCCCACTGATGCATTTACAGCAAAAAAAGACTCACGGTTGATAAAATGACGAAGAAACAATGACTAACATTAAATGTGTAATGTTAGAGAGCACTCAAGTGCACGTAGATGATAATTTAGCTACGTTGCTGCATCCATAAATCTCGTATTTGGCTACTATGATGAATGGCTTTCTACCATGCGATCGCAACAAACATTTATTTAAGGAAAAGAAAGAAAAGAGGCATATGTGACGATATAAAGTAGTAGACGTCGCTACATAATAAGTCCCACTAACTAGCAGAATCTCAGGTAACGATTTTGTAGTTCTTAATTACACAAATTGCTCATATTATGTAGCTTCAAACTACAACACTAAAATTAACCCTGCATTAACTATTGTTTCCTTTTGTAGTTTCTACTCTTTGACAGTTATTTATTTCAGGAATGTCCTAGAAAATTACAACGTCCTTACGTGAGTTGATAAGAGCGTATTATGTCAGAGCATCCCTTAGAAGGATTCGTGATGATCAATCAAAGATGCAATACAAGTTAACATGAGCGACGCTTCAATTTAGTGATCAAGATGAGATGGAAGGCCTGGGCAGAGATCTACTGTGGTGTGTAGTGATAGAAACACCTAGAACTACCTGAAGACCCAGCAGCATAGTGGGAGAGTGTAGAGGGTGTCGTCACTTCGTTGAGACGAGCGCGATCAAATATCTGATCGCTTAGCTGGCGGCAGTGCGTAGACCGCTCAACTTTGGCACACACGTAAGAAAAAAAAGCGTAGTTTTCCTCGGTAATCGAGCAAGTTTGCACAAGAGAGTTCAAACAAGCAATAAAAGAATGTGAGCTTTTGCCGGGTCGCTTCTTAGTCGGCAGACTTCATTTGACTAGGATGAGTTAGAAATCCAAGAGACATCGAAATTTAACATCGGAATATCAAGATAGTAGACGAAGGGAAACTTTTTTATTATGATGAAGCTAGGACTTCATCATAAAAAATAAGATTTATTTAGAGTGAATAAATATTTGAAATTGTCTGAACGTTTGAGCGATTTCTCAGAACGAATTTTCTTGCAATACTGAAAAAATAATGAAGCGATTCGTTGTGAGTTGCTACTCATGGCGCTCGATAAAAGTTACGTAAACTCACACAGATTACAAAAAGACCAAAAAAAAACAAAAGATGATAAATTTAATACGAAAATTTTATATCTTTACGTTGGTAATCATCTCATTTTTCATTCTGATTTATGATCGTTGAATATGCATTATTACCATACTTTGAGAATCTGGCGCAGTTCAACAAATGACAACCTTGAATATTCTACTCAAAATTAATTCCAGGGTAATCGAGCTCTAGTAAAATGAAGTAAACTATATCTTGCCGCGGAATCTTCAGAAGATATTCGGTTCGGTCAGCGTTTTCACGTGGCTTTGCTTTCCACAGGTTATGTAAAGAAATACTCATAAGGTGACCAAGGCCCTGCAGTAGCTCATTCTTCAACAAAGCTGAAGACTGAGTTCCCATCAAGGCTCCCAGCTGGACTTCTGTCATAGGATAGTGAATGTGGGTGAGAACACCAAATTAGGGAGCACGTCAGGCATGTGAGGGAAGCTCGTTGCTGCAATAGCGCTGCAGCCACGCACGATGAAAGGGTCATGGTATTGGAGCCCAAATTGGGGCTTCATGGAAGCGAGTTTCCTCTATGCTCGCGCATGAGAAGATGATGTGTTAGTCGTGCTCAGTTTAATGCAGGAGTAGGTTTGAATATATTGTACAAATACGTGTGTGCTAAGACCAGAATTGCATAACTGCTCCAAATAATATATGCACAGAGAATCTAAGGTTGTCAACTACCAGGTTGTCAATTTTGCGAGAGCAAATATGATATTGATGACATCAGTGGCAGGAAAGTGATACTATCCTCATGCAGGATGTTGGCCAGTTCCCAAAAGTTCCTACCGCAAAAAGTGGGTCAAGAAGGTTAAGACTGAGAAACATGAAAAGAAAGGATGTCTTTAAGTATGGAATGCTTCCTGCTGTCGAGCGAAAGTTGAAGAAAAGGTAAAAAGTTAAGATGAAACCGGTGTTGGAGGAACGTTCAAGAGAAGCTTCGACAAAACGAGAACGGTCACAGAAAATGAATTACCTTTTTCACTAATTGGAAACCGTGGAGTTCAGAAAAGAATTTTACAGGGTTTCAAAAGCATGAAAATTTAGAATACGAACGTTTGGAAACAAGACAAATTCTAAGTAAAATAAACCTCAAAGAAAAACGATATTCGAAAAAAAATAATATTTTACTTGAAATTCGTCAAAACAAAGAAATTTTGGTAGATAAAAAATGTGATATAAAAGAGTAGAAACAAGTTCGAATGTCGTAAGAAATGGTCCAAAGAAAAAGAAAAAATTGGGCAGGAAAGAAATATACATACACTGATACAAGAAGCCAAACTAGCAAACCCACAGCAAAAATAATTCACATAAACGTCGATAAGTGATAACAGTAGCAAAATCGAAACATTTCCCTTACTGCGAACTTCTGAGCAACAAAGAGTAGTTACTATATTTAAAGCCATAAAAAGTGAACGCAGACGAGAAAAAAACGGTATAATTTTAGAAGTTGAAACGGTCGAACCGAGAACCACGAAGTCCAGATGAGCAATGCTGCAATTCAGGCTGGAAAACCTGGTGGAAGGAGCACGCAATGCCTCACCGTGTCTCGCAGCCACCTGAAGTCCACCACAACTCCTGCTCTGGAATGATTAGCTGTACGCAGCGTGCTGATTGCAATACACCCAGGCTGTAGCTCTTGCACTCCGTTCCACTCGAATTTCGACGGTGCTTTCCTGTGCCAGTTTAGTGTAGTCTCCTTCGCGTGTTGGTGGTCGAGTAGATTTCGAATATTTTCATGAAATTTGTTCCTGGGAAGGTGGGTTACGTAAAGCAGGGGACCAAATTCATGGAGCTTTTTTGATGCATTTTTCTAGCTCCTTCCAGGAGAATAAGGTCACCAATATTCTTTTCCTTAATACTTGGGGGTGTTACCCCTATAGTGAGGGCACGTGATCTTTTCTATAATGTGGTATAGTGAATTTTTATTTACTAACGACGGCATCTTAATAATGGTTGAATTTTGGTATTAGGATTACCGTAAGCGTTGTAATAAAAGTCATGTGTAACTACGTACGACAGGCGTAAACTGCACGAGTCTCAGAAGCAGAAGAGCATAAAATAAATTAAAATATGTAATGCACTTAGGAAAAGCATGACGAGAGAAATTTTCCAAACGGAGGCACAGTACGTTAGCAACACATGAACAACTACGGGAGGAAGTTCAGCAAGGATATACGATGCTAGTAATGAGCGTATGCAGTGAGTGGAGGCGGCAGGGGAGCTTGAGTGGGGCAGTGAGGCGCAGCGCCGTGTGCGTCTAATGAAAGCCCAGTCGCGGCGCTTTAAAAGGAATTATGAGAGCGCACAAAGGATCCTCGTGCCCTTCGCATTGGCATCAAACACAATGGACGATTGTAGCGGACGTCCATTGCTCGCTGCCCGCCATTTCAAGAAGCTCTATGGCCTCTGGTATTCGAGGTACGGCAGTCCATCTTGCCTCTGAAGCTCATCTCGCACCAAACGAATGACATCCACACTGCCTTAAGCATCATAAAAGAGATGTTTTCCGTCTCCACGTACAAATCGCAGGCTACGATGGCCAGTTTCATGATCGCCCCTTTAACGAATATTTCTGAACTTATCGAGCGCAGTTATTTGATATATTTTTAGAATGTCCGAGTGCAACACAAAGGCGTGACTACTATTGCCTCAAGGATGCACAGTGTGGAAGCTACTTCAAGTTCACAAGGTGAACAAGCACGGCCACTTGTTGCACCAGTTTTCCGGGAACTAATTAGCACTAATGACCAAAGCTCTTACGATAAACGCCCAATTCACACAATAAAGCTTCAATGATCTATAGTAGACCCTAAAGTTATATCTACGTTTTTATAGCGTCCCATCTCATTAAAGGGAAAGCATTTTTGGATGTTCCTAATTTGGCTCGAACCACAACAGATATGGCCAGTATATATATATATATATATATATATATATATATATATATATATATATATATATATATATATATATATATATATATATATATATATATATATATATATATATATTTATTATGTTTCACACACATACGAGCATTGTAGGCTATGCCTGAGGAGTTCGATCACCTGTCACAGCTTTAACACGCATACGAGTACACTTTAGACATATTAAACTAAATTCAGACAGCAGCCTACACACTGTACCCAGGAATGCACCAAATGACAGCAGCAGCATCCGCTTAAGTTTTCGCAAGTCTTACGCGACACAAGCTGCCCACGCAGCGGGTCTATGGCATGAGATGAACTTTCTAAAATATCAATATCAACAAAACACGAAACTTGGAAATTAATTTGAATAATGCAAGCAATGAAGTCAATCTTCATCTCTGTGGGGAAAGAATAATATAAGTTTAACGTTTTGATGAATGAAAATCTAGAAATTCTTCATGTCTGAAGAATACGGGTGTTAATATCATGCATGCACAAACAGCGCTACGTCACATTTCTATATTCTACAAAAAAAATACATTTACGTAGCAAATTTAATAACATCTATAATTTCAAAACATAGTTCATTTATACTAGTAACGATCAGTGTAGTTGCTTCACATTACTCGAGACCTATCAATGTTACCTCAAACACTACTGCATCATTGATGCTTTTACTTTTATCAAACTTTCTAGCTAGTAAAAACTTTCGTCCCTCATAACATTTCTACAAAATATTTACATGTTTGCTTATACATATTGCACCATTTCGTCCCTGGAAGAAGTGTGCTCACAATGTCGACGTCTCTCGAAAATCAAAAAACAACTCACTGCTACAAAAACAACATACAAAATGAAACCATGGTACATTATATCTATATGAAATTCGCTCCTAATATTGCTAACACTCCGAGAAGCCAGTTTCTGTTTGAAATTGCAAGATTAAGAAACTTGCACACGCTAGTGTAGTTTGAATACGAGCCTTTGAATCGCTCAAGTTTGATGTATTAATATTGTCAATGTCTCGTTAATGTAGCTGAAGACAATACAAATTCAAGATGTTCGTTCCATTCGTTTATGTTTCAATACCTTAAAAGTGTTCCAGCGCTTCAGAACGACGACTCCTTTTGGACCATGAGCTGCAGTGCATTTTCGGAAACCGTAATAGTAGAGCATTTTGTAGATGTGATGGCGATGCATTTTGGAGGCTGTCGTTCGGTGCAAAGAAGATGACTGCTCCATACTTGAGAGGGAATTCCATTTCACTGCACTTGCAGCCCATAACATGACACGCGTCTGCCTGCGTCTTTGTTGCCCTTAGATTGTGTTTGATGTGCATAGTGACAGCGCCAAGTCTACAGACTATAATCAAATACATTAAAAAACTTGTAAACATTGACTACTTCTACTCTGATTAAAGTAAGTAAAAGTAATTGCTATGAAGTGATGCTAAAACTTTCTTCATCCCCGAGTGTTTTCATCACAAATTGACCAGAGATGCCTGATTAATTTGAACCATTACAATGGATCTGGAAACTAATAGGATTATGAGATCCGATATAAACTCACTAACATGAACGCAAGGTCACCCTAAACAACCGTATACAGGAGAAACTCGGTTAACGAATGTCTAGGATAACGAGCAAATCGGTTAACGACCAACAATTTTTCTAAAAATTTATCCCGGATAACGAACAAATTTTCGGATAACGAACAGCAAGACAAAAACCCACGCGGCATCCTCACTTCAGTCGTGCTCGAGACATTGTTGCAGTCGGACGTTGCCTATTTTTATC
This sequence comes from Trinorchestia longiramus, assembly GCA_006783055.1. NCBI lineage: Eukaryota > Metazoa > Arthropoda > Malacostraca > Amphipoda > Talitridae > Trinorchestia > Trinorchestia longiramus. Next base: position 9,442 of record VCRD01001078.1, on the reverse strand, counting down.
ATGCTGCATCTGTGTTTTGCGTTTTTTCAGTGCTCTATAAGCATAATATAGCCCTTAAACATGTCTACAAAGAAGGTTAAAAGCGAGAGTAGTAGTGTGATAAAAAGGCAAATGCCAACAATTTAGATAGAGCTAGAAATTATTTCTAAGCATGGAAATGGAGTGCCTTTTTATTTTTATATTGTTTGTTATGTAATGTTTTTGTTTTATTGTGATTTTTTATTCAACATTTTTTGTACTGTATTATACTGCATTTCTCAATTAAAAAACATACCTATAGGTTATATGTTATTGATAGTAGCGAATCAACTAGAGATGAGAACTAATTATTTCTATTTCCATTGTTTTTTATTGGAAACGAACGTTTCAGTTAACGACCAGCTTTCAGGAACGGATTGTGATCGTTAATCGAGGTACTACTGTATTCGTTTCAAATTCATACATGACACGGCTGTTGTCGGAAATAAGTTAATTGGCCTACAAATTATGTCTGGGTACAGCCTAAACTTTGTGAATGTTTTTCTTTAAGGATAAGTTGGATTATGTATGTCTTCTGGATAACTCAGCGCTGTCAGATGGTTCTTGTGTAATTTTTTTCAAGATCGCCTATCTGTGACAGCAGTAATGAATCAAACCATACTTTTTAGGATCTTCATGCAAGGACGTGCAAGCATAAGATGAAGGGTTCGTTGCTGTACCACGCTGTATTTTCTTTTCTTCAATTTGTAGTACTGGACAAAGAGTGCCATCGTAGTACTGAACAAAAGGTACCACTGTAGTACTGAACAAAAGGTACCACTGTAGTACTGAACAAAAGGTACCACTGTAGTACTGAACAAAAGGTACCACTGTAGTACTGGACAGAGCGTAACATTGTAGTACTGAAGAGAACGTAATATACTGGACATAGTGTACTACTGTAGTACTGGACACAGCGTACCATTGTAGTACTGGACACAGCGTACCATTGTAGTACTGGACACAGCGTACCATTGTAGTACTGGACACAGCGTACCATTGTAGTACTGAACACAGCGTATCATTGTAGT
>VCRD01001077.1:106442-173029 GCA_006783055.1 Trinorchestia longiramus | reverse complement strand
CTGAGGCACAAAAATACGAACCTGAGGCACAAAAATACGAACCTGAGGCACAAAAATACGAACCTGAGGCACAAAAATACGAACCTGAGGCACAAAAATACGAACCTGAGGCACAAAAATACGAATCTGAGGCAAAAAAATACTCGTACACACCTGATGCACACATCTACGAACCTGAGGCATTGAAATAAGAACCTGAGGCACAGAAAAGTGTAATGGTTCAGGTGGGTGTCTGTGATGCTGTAGAGATATCAGGATATTACGTACGTGACATTGTACTGTAGGTTAAGCCTCTGACTTATAGTAACTATTTTTGACAAGGGCGTTTCCACAGGCATCTTAGGCATTTTAGCAGTCCAAGTCAAACCCAGTAGAGCTTGGGAAGTGTACAAATTTTCAAACGGCGATGGGATTACACGTTAAGCGTCATTGTTTGAGTTTAGTCGTCAGCTGTCAGCTGCGTAGATTTGGATGAGGTGCATTCAGAAGACGTATTGGCAACCAAGTGGATGTTTAGATAAAAACAAAACGCGATATTGTACGCAAGAAAATATACGGAAAATTACAGTACAGGTTGTCCTCTCAAAGACAGAATTGTCGTCAGTAACCGTGTCACACAGAGAAGGAATTTTTCATACTCGGTAAACGTTCAAGGAAATCTTACCCATTCTTCCTAGGGATGAGTTAATAATGAATAGTCACCTTTCCTCTGAAGAAATATTCAACCCCGACAGCACGATTTCTGCTATCGATAATAATCTGAAACCAAAAACAAAATTAGTAAAAAAAAGTAAGGCTTGAGTTTTGTTCTAATTGATTGACTTGACGTGGACTCAACTGAGTTATCATTCAGACAATTATACTAAGTAACTGATGCAATAAATTGAAACTTTTGTTCTTTAATCGCGATCTAGAAGTAAAAATTAAAACGTCTGATAAATTATTAAAATGAAAATATAAAAAATGGGTTCTAGGCAAATAGAAATAATATTTCAAATAACATGTCCACACAGAACATATAAGTCAGAAAAAAAACAGCAAACTGTCATGAACTGAAACATTGTGAAGGTCCATTTTCCCCAACTATTCCAGTTACCCCTTCGGCCAGCACCTATTGCTTGCAAATTAATTTAGATTACTATTATTATTACTTGCAAAAAAATATTAGTCAAACAAATATGATGCATACCTTCGTAACCGTGGCGCCCGTTAAGACAAAGAGATTATTCTTGTTGATGATGGGCCGCAGGAAGGTTTCTGATGTCGACTGTCGGACGCCGTTTCCGATTGTGTTGATCTGCAGCACAAACCCTGCCGGCAGACAACCCTAGGTTAGATGAGGTGACACTTGTTGAGATCAGGCAACACTTGTTTAGATTAGGTAACATTTGTTTAGATCAGGCACTACTTGTTTAGACCAGGTAATACTCGTTTAGATTAGGTAACACTTGCATAATAAACTAAGATTCCTCTGAAAAGTTATTTGGGTAGGTTCAAACATTTGATTTAAATTGCACCTAGTTTGACTTGCTTACTTACAAAAAAACTTCTAGAGCTTAGATTACACAATGTTCGACTAAGCTTAGACTTACCCTTGGTTAGTTCAAATTACCCTCGGTGGCGAGATTAGGCAACTCTCGGTGGCGAGATTAGGCTACACTAAGGGAGATTAGGCTACACTAAGGGAGATTAGGCTACACTAAGGGAGATTACTTTGCACTGGATGAGATTAGGTCACAGTAAATAATATTCGATTACACTAAATGAGTTTAGGTTGTACTGAATCAGATTAGGTAACATTAAATGAGATTAGGTTACACCGAGATCACATTACACGATGGGGATTTAGATCATACTAGGTGAGATTAAGTTATACTTTGTGATAAGTTACACTAGGTGAGATCAAATTACATTTTTCTGTACAACAAAGCACGATCTCCTGAGTAAACTCACACCCTCAACTGAACTAAACCTAGATCTACCAGGCACCACCGCCTCTATAAAACTGGATAAACACCAATAACTTCACTATACCTGATCTCCTAGGCGCTATTTCTTCAACGACGTCGTATCCAAGCTCCCTGGCAGCCTTAAAGTAAGCCTCAGCTGTGGTGGAGTTGAAGGCAGCTGCCTCCAAGGACACTGGACCTCGAAACCCGTGGTACCGTTCTTGGGATAGGTGGAATTTCGTAAATTTATTGAATGCATAGTTTTCATTTCGAAAATTACTTTTTTGTTATAGTTTTATTAGTAAGTGCTCCCAAATTTCGTACTTTGTCGCTGATAATTTAGCACCATAACATAAAAGTTTCTAAAAATCATTTTAACACGTTTGTTGCGATGCGACCCACCGGTGGACCACTTAGGTTAGGTTCTGTAATTTTTTCAGATCCTTCAAGTGACTATGCGTACAAAGTGAAGTTTTACACCAATCAGGCAATCGCAACAAACGTGTTAATTTGAAAAATGTATTTGCACATTCACGTAATCGTTCGGTTTGGTAGAACTAGAGTCCTACAAATAGGCTTCTGGCAAGTGTAGTGACACAGCCACCAGCATGAGCTCAAGCGGCTGTACTGTAGCTCAGATTCTGGTCAAATTTGTGGTTTCTCTGGGAAACATTCACTAAACTCTCATCAGCACTTGTTTAACAGAGTTTGGATCTTTGTCCAAATAATCTTCAGCAGGGATCCTCCAACCATCCAACTGTAAACAGGAACTGGACCAGGGCACGTAATCTTTCGGCTGCTATGAGACAGCACATTATCAGCCCATTTTGTGTCTTCATGGTCAACTAGTATTTAAGTAAAGTATTTGATTTCTTTCTACAATCTAGAAAGAAAAAGTCTACTGTTATTTAAAAACAAACATTTCATTTCAAAACTTTTCAACACAAACTTAATAAAGTAGACTCAATTTCTGATACATTCGTAAACGTAATCGTGTTTATTTCACAGATTGAGAGCCACTACTTCTTACATATTATTGTTTCTTCTTTAATAGATTAATGTATTTAAATAATTTTGGCTAAAGAATAGTTTTCTGAATGAAATTAGTTTTCGTTTGAATTATTACGAAGCTAGTAACACAAGTTGGTAACAACGTTACTGTAGCGCAGTATTCTGTTTTCCACTTTTTTCTTGGATAATTTTAATGCAAGAAAATAAACCATATCCCAAATTAAATGTGTAATAAATTTTTCATCACTAGCACACATATCCCTTTTTAATTCGTGAAATTTTTTAGACAAGAATTGAAATTTAATTTTTATAACATTCTTGCATAGTAAACTAAATAAACCTGACGTACTCCATTTTCTTCATCAGTAGTGATAAAAACACACAAAATATGTTATCACAAAATTGTATAACATTTAATCTTATAACGAAATTGTTTAACGGTTTGGACACTTTTTTATGCATGAAGGAAATAATGTTGTGCGTCTGTAATATTTGCAATATTATAACATCACTATAATCAATTGTCTCCATATCATCATTACATTAATATTGTAATGTCACCACGTTATTTTTTCCGCCATATTATTCTTCACACATGCTTAGCAACACATCAATAAGCAACTAACGCCACATCGTGTCATTGTTAAGGGACTGTGTCACACCAGCACTAGTTTTACAAGGTACAATGAACACAAAAAAGTGGAAATCACCTTGTGAAATGAAATGCGTACGATTTAGTATAAGGCGCACGATAAAATGTAATGCATACGATAAGATGGAGTATGCATGATAAGATGGAATGAGCACGATACGATGGAATGCATACGATAAGATGGAATGTGCACGATAAAATAGAATGTGCACGATAAGATGGAATGTGCACGATAAAACGGAATGAGCACGATGAGATGGAATGAACACGATAAGATGGAATGAGCACGATAAGATGGAATGAGCACGATAAGATGGAATGAGCACGATAAAATGGAATAAGCACGATAATATGGAATGAGCACGATAAGATGGAATGTGGATGACAAGATGGAATGTGCATGACGAGATGGAATGTGCACGATAAGGTCAAATGCGTTGTATGCGCATCCTTTTATGATGGTAAGAGTAAAGTAATCTTTTATGATGATAAGATGAAATTCAAGTTTTCCCATATTAGCCTCACGTATTTTATCTCAGCTTTATGACACCCTGGGAAAATATGCTAGGAGACTCTAACCACTATCACGCGATGACTACAGTAGTTTAAGTCATCGGTCTCAACATTATTCAATTTCGCCTTTTTTCAAGGTTTCCTTAGAAGCTCAGAAAATGTCACAATTAGGGATAATATTTCAATCTTGAGTTGAAGATAACAGCGTTTCAGCATGCAGCGTTATGACATGAAAAAGGTTATGACAATACTAGCTATATTTTTCTCTACATATATTTGTGTTATCCAATTCGAACACACGTCATCACCGATTCAAAACATCACTAAAATAAATGTACAAAGAAGTCTCTGGTTTCTGATAACCCGAATCGTTGCTTTATATTAAAAATAAAGGTCACGCTCTTCACTTTTCCAGTGTTTCCGAGCATTTGCTTGAGACGAAGTAGGTTGCTAGCGAGCATGAATCAGCACTTTCACTCGTGATCTTCACGTCGGCCGGCAACTATAGAAATGTGTGACCTTCGCGTCAATTTAATAGTATCTGACTTGCGTTAATACTGGGTACTTGAAATGAGTTGGAAAACAGGTGTACAGACCGTGACTCTCACCATTACTTGAAATGAGGTAAAAAATAGTAGTGGATCTATTGTAATGCCTTTAATTACGTAAAAGCACTCCAAAACTGAGCTAATGTTAAACTGGAATTTTTCTGGAATTTACTTACCAGGGATAGTTTTATTTAGAATATAAATCTAATGCAAATTCTATTTATTTGATGGAACAGAAGAAGAAAATAAAACATTAACGTGGCGTATATTTTGATGATCCATTTGATGCTAAAAAGTGGGCCATGCTTTAATAAACGCAATAAAATATTCTTAATATGTAAATAAAAAATATTGCTTATTTTGGCTGATCTCATTGTTTAGCTACCAGAAACAATAAACCTGTGCCCTAAATTTTCCAGTCACATAACTTTTGCCTGTTACTTTCGACCAAATAATACTGCAAAAATTCTTGGATGTTTTAGTGGTAATCATTTCTTCCAGCTGTTTCCTCTATTGCTTCACCGCTGCTCTGGTAATCGTAAGTTATTAACGTCATTCCATTCTCATGCTACCTCGGAATGGAGGAGTTAAACGGTCACTTCTTACCCTAAGCAAGAAGTATGACTTGAAATCAAAAAGTTTTGAATTTCGAGATTGGATTTTGTACATCCGATCGAAACATTTAGTCGATCGAATATAATTTACGAATATTGATTATATGATGAAATTCAATTACTATGAAGTTCCAAATTTTGTTCAACGAGTATATGGAGTTCAAAAAAGGACATAAAAATCATTTATCTATTTAATTCTAATACAGTAATTTTATTAGTCGGTTAGATGTTGAAGTAAATGTAAAGTAGCACTTCACATTTCACTGCTGTCTCAATGTGTCGTTTATGTCTGATTGCTAGAATTGTTCCAACAGCATTTCACCTACGTCGCTCTTCATGAAATGATGTCGCACTTTCGTCACTCTGTCACTCCTTTAGAGAAGTCAACCACATATACGACTGTATCTACAAAAGCCGACCTTGTATACCTCAACTTTCAAAAAACCTTCGATAAAGTTCCCGACCAAAAGCCAATGGCCAAAGTGAAAGCACATGGAATACAAAGCAACAACTCTCGATGGATACGAAATTGGTTCACTGGTCGTACTCAACGAGTGACGATTCACGATCAAGTCAGTAATCTGACGCATGTAACATTTGGAGTCCCCCAGGGAGCGTTTTAGACCCGCTCCTCTTCATTCTCTACTATCAACGACCTTGACTTTGGAGTCATGTGTAAAATCAATAAATACTTAACGACGACACAAATTCCGTAACAAAGCGTTCGCCGAAAGAGACAGAATAACTATCCAGTGAGAATTCAACCGTCTATTACAATGGACTGAAACCTGGCAAATGAGCTCCAACATCGATAAATGTTCAATAAGGAATGTTAGAGTTAATAACCGGCATTTCCAACCCACGATGAACGACGCACCTATTGAAGCAGTGTAGCAACAAAGAGATCTTGGTATCATTATCATTACAAAGCTCAACTAGGACAAGTAAGGAAGAAAAAGTATTAGAAATGCAATCAGGATTCTTGGTTTCACTGTAAGAAACTTTGAATACAAGTCAAAAACATAATATTACTGGTCTATAAATCGCTTGTCCGGCCACATCTGAAATATGTAGTGTAAATTTGGTTTCCCACCTTGCTAAGAAATGTTACCAAAAGGGAGACAATTCAATGTAAAGTAACGGAAATGATTCCTGAATTCTGATGCTTAGACATGAAAGGCAGCTTCAGCAGCTTGAAATCCATTCCATTTCATATAATTCTATTTTATTTTATTCCATTCTATTCTATAGATAAATATATCCAAACAATGTGCCAAAAAATAATCTCAGTAAATGGAGATTGCATTTTACGACACATTTTGTTGACAGTTTTTATTCCAAAATTTGCATGAAATTTCGAAAACTGTTTAAAATTCACGACGTCAGGACTGTAATGCTAGGTTTCATCTTATTAGTCGGTAGCCAAATTTATGATTCAGTACCACTCAAAATCTTCGTCTGCAGAATCGTCACTACGACTCTATTTTCTCTCAAAACAACCGTGGAATATCTAAAGAATATCGGTCGAGGATATAGCGATATATTAGCATTATTTAATCCCCGTTTTTCTCTGGGTGGTTGACTACGATTCGTTAGAGTAACCTTAGCTGACTCGAGCTCCTTCTTTAACATATCAACATCAAATTTCTCTTAGATACAAATGCATATACTTAGAAACATATACACAGACCTCGGGATAATCTATTTTAAGGATATTTTCTAAGCTTTACATCGGTTTCTAACGAAACTTGAATCTTATTACTTTTACAAAAACTGCGAAAAACTTATGCATCCTTTTATCTACGTTTCATAAAATAATAAGGTAGTATAACGTGATTAGTAGATGTAACCTCATGTGAGCAAAAGAAAAATTTTGAGAGCAAGAGAAATACAAACCTTTTGAAGATGGAAGTCGATCACGCGGGAAGAACAAAACGAGAAAAAGTAAAACAATAAAGTGTCGACAAAAAACCCACGTATACTACTTGAACTTTGGTGAGTCAACTCTGCAGATATATTCCCATAACTGTTACGAGTACAGAAAACTTTCCATTGAGCGTGGAACTTAGAGGCAGCGAAATTTTTTCCTTAACACGTTGCCTCCGATTGCCTGATTGGTGTAAAACTTCACTTTGTAAGCATAGTCACTACAAGGATCTGAAAAATTACAGAACCTAACCTCAGTGGTACACATACGTACCACTTCGGAGTCAACGTGTTAAGCAAGAAGTTTGGAAATCGCATTTGGTTTATCTTGTATCCCAAGTATAGTAGAGATAAGAGTTTTTACGAAAAAACTTTCGACAAACTTTGTTTTTATTGAAGTATACTATTAGGAGATGAGCATATTCGTACATACAATCACTTACACGCCACATCTGTTAATTGCATAGAGATCTGTCATTTTTATAATGGATGGAAAATTTTATTCCTTTTACTACCACATTGTTCTTCGTAGGTTTAAATTATGTCTGGATTTATCAACAGAGAGAACGTCTAGAATTCATTTTATTTGGTAATAACTAGAATACTTTTCAGCTTCAGAGTATTTTGATGAACTTCCGAGTTTTTGTTTTAAATTTCCTAGAGTCATACTCGTACGTTAGTCTTCGAACACTTGAGTAAGCCTCTTGAAGATAAGTTCTGTGCAAAAATACATAAGCAAAGAAACCTAAACTGAAAGCAAAACAGTGTAAAATGCTACTCAATAGTAGTATAAATGAGGTAGTACACGTATTTAAATTTTTCCTAAAGAGGCTAATAGGGTCGATGAAAAATGACGACTGATGAATATTTAGGTTCAGTTGTGCTCCACAAGTCAAACTCAGAATATTATGGAGGTCGTCTGAGAACAGAGCTGTAGCTTTCAGACATAGAAATCATTCACTGCATTCACCCAGAAACAGTATATATGTAAAGGGCCCCAACAATATCGAGCTAAAAGTAATAAAATGAACCAAAGTAAGTCAGGTGAAGATTTACGAATGTAACAGACAGTGTATCTCCCTCTCAGAGTGTGTCCATTCCATTACTTCCTATCTATAACTTAAGAAAAATTATTGAACTGAAATTAGATAGGATATATACCAGTATTAGAAGCATTGTATTGTGGATTTCAAAGGTACCAGATCACTAAAAAAAATTATTTTTCCTCTTATCTGTTTCCTTCTCCTACACGGCCATGTTATCGGTAGATAAGATACAGAATGGAAGTTCTGTATATATTCATGAAAAATATTCAGGTTTTTATAGTACTATGGGTAAAACCGAAAAATGTATTTTATTTCATAGATCTTTAATTTGATCACTTTTAATCCGCGAAATTTCCACGAGTACTATCTAGGTCATATTATCACCAGATATGATACAGAACTGAAATTTTGTGTACATTCATGAAAAATATTAATTCAAAACAAAACAACTTCATTCAAAACATCGTATCTTACAATCTTTATTACATTCGTTTTTATAATAATTTCAACTAATCAAATCTAAACCGTGGAATTTCCATTGAAACTTTCTAGTTCATTATAATATAGTAGCTGCACTTACCAAGTGGAGGTAAAGTACCTGGGCAAATTATTTTATCTCTGCTGCATTTCCTCTGTGAAAATGATGCACTCGAAAATATTATCATCTTCTTAGTTGACACTCAAAATGAACCTACATATGAGGGCCAGTCATGCTGTAAATCAATGTTCGAAAGCAGATGAACCACCAAACGCTTTTTTAAATTTTTCTATAGGATGATGCGCTGACAATGGGAAGAGAAGAGGACTAAAATTCACTGCGAAAGAATATAATTGTTAAGGAATTTTGCGAACACGTCGCACGTTAGACTTACCCGTGTTTGGGTTTACGATCCCTCTATAGTTGACAGACTTCTTGAAGTAAGGCAAGACTGAGTCGTAGTCCCACCCTGGGTTACCTTGCAGCGCCCAGTTGTCGTAGTCCAGCTTGTGACCGCGGCAGTACACAAGTCCGTTTATGGACGAACCCCCGCCCATAGTGCGCCCAATATTCAGAAATGAAGACTGGAAACAAAAGTTTGTTTTCATGTTGAATGCTTTTTCAATAGCTGACCAGTTTTAAAGAGTTACGCTTTGAGGATTTTTATGAAAAGTTACTGGAAGGTTTTGCAAAAATATGGTTGAAAACATACTATAAGAACCAGAATTGATGATAAATCTACATTGATAATGAGACGATGTCAAAGCTGCTCAACAAGAAACTGATTTCTACCATGTTCAAAATTGATATGTTGAAACTAAGATTGAGATTTGTTTCTAATCGCTAACGGCTTAAAATGGGCATAAAATTAATCCTAAAATATAACTAACATTAATAACAATTTTTTAGTCACAGCCAAGTTAATACTAAAAATAATTACAATGTTTATTTGCAGCACCACACATATATCAACTTAACCCTTTACAGCCTGAAGTACCAAATTCAGTGCACTAAATTCGTGCATATTTGTCATTTCTTCCTCTTAATGTGGTCCAAACTCTAAGGGAACCATGATAAGGTAATGTGCCTGGTATGAAAGTTATTGGTCGTCTGGAGAATAATTTGGACAATAAAGGGTACTGACCGAGTCCTGGAAGGCCTGCTGCAGGTGTCCAGGGGTGTTCAACTTGATGTGATAGTCGACGTCAGAGCCAAGCGTGAGAGGCATGAGCCCTGGAACAGACGTCTCTGGAGGTGCAGAGCTTCCAGCCTCCAGTACTAGGACCCTGGCATGCGTCTCTGCCAGCCTGGCCGCCATGATGCTGCCGGCTGTACCACCTCCAACTTACAAACAAACACGAGATTCCTTATAATGATTATTATAAGCCACATTATTATTCTTTCCTGGTTGGATAATAATAGATTTAACAATACTTGCACTTGTTATAATCATTATCGTCACCGTTATTATTATTAATACTAATACCATTGACAGAAAATTTTTCATATAAATAATTATTACTACCATTACTCTCGTTATTGTTATCAAAATTTATTGTATAGTAGTGAAGAAAAGGTATTCAACTAACGAGCAAAGCTCCTCCATAAAATACGAAGGCAGTAAGACGCGGTTAATATAACTTTCTTATGTAATCAGTAAAAAGATTTTGTAAGCCAGAGAACAAGGCAGGCTCTCCATTTGTTGGTAATATTTTCCTCTCACATGGATGCTACTCTCCAGGGGAAGAAAGAAATGCTGAGTAATTTATTTATTACTTATGATTTCAAATCTTGTGGCTTTCGCGCAATGAAAGTTTTAATTTTTGATTATTTATTCTCTACAGGACCTCCTCATGCAGCGTACATTCTACGATGCCATTGCGAAATGATGATCTGCACAAAAGGCGTTGTCCGTAATACATTAATAATACGTCAGTTCTCCAGTAACAGGCCACAACGATTAAGATAATCCATTCGCATGACCTGCGCTGAAGCAGGAGTTTCTATTCAACTTTGTAACTTAAATTACCATGAAAATACAGTGTTATCATAAAAATCAGTTGAGTCGTTCACATTATAATGAAAATAACTGATAACCACATTCTAAATTGATATCACTGCAGTTTAATATCAAATTCAGGGATTTAAGAATTTGAAACAAGTGTTAGGAATAATAGCGAAAATGCAATAACTAATTTCTGTAAGACCCTTCAGTATGTTTGTATGCCATAAAGTCAAGTTACGAATGACATATGGTAAGCTGAATATTTGATGGAGGACAGCTTGTTACATCTCTCTTAATTTTTTCTTATTTGGACGGGTTAGAAATATCAATACTGCTTGAGTAGTTCAACTCCAAGATTTTAAAGTCTCTTCTTTTTCAACTGTAACCAGTAGCCTTATTTTTCAAAATTTCAGTTAACCACATGTCTTTCCACCTCAAATAAGACGAAGTGAATAAACGATCGCCGATTGACTAAGATGCGAACTTTTTAGAGGGCGATTGCATCTGAATGATGACTAAGCAGAAGCCGGGCAATGATGTGGGCGATGCTCCAGCTAGTACTCCATTTTGGACAACAGGTTTTTTTTGTTAATGGAACAGTTACTTAACAACTATTGCTTCCCGATCTTTGTGTTCATCTAAGTTCTAACTGACACATCCTTGTGTTCTGACCTATATTCATGCTCCCAGACCCATTCTTTACTCGCTGGTTTATTCAAGGGCTCACTGATTCCCTTATCTGCTCCTTGACCCATTTAAATGCTCCCTTGCACATTCTTGTATTCCCTCCCTGAGCTTCAATCAGTCTGTTGGGTTGATGTACATTTGCTTGGTATTTTCAAAATTTTAATAACATAAGCATATGTAAATGAAATGCATTGCATGAAAAGTAGGTTGCCCATAATAGAAAACTACTCACCATTTGAAAGTTATCGCATGGTGCAGAAATATCACTCTAACAGAAAAAAACGGTGTTTAGATCTTTCAACATGAGCAGGTTACTATTGAAATTAAATTTAAATAATTCTTCCCAATTTCAATGTATGAAAAAAGCAAATCTTGTCTGACATCGAGTTAATTTAGGACTTTTGAGTTTCCATGATCCAGTTAAGGATAAAGTATTAGAAATTAGAAATAATTTAGAATAACTAACAAGCTAATTAGGAACACCAGGCACACAACGAACAGATTAAACGTTTTACATCAGAATATCGACGACTAAACTTTCAGAATACATTGACCATGAATGAGACTGTAACTTAAAGCGCTTGTTTTCAGAATCTGTTTTTGTCTTGGAGTGTGATGCGAAATTCTCGTCTTGAAATACAACGTGTATTCTATCACGGTACTTCTTTTTAGGGCATTACTGCAGTGCATTAGTGCAGTGCAGTTTTACATTGTTATTTTTTGTTTAGTTTTGATTAATGAAGTCATTTTATGCAGCAAGGTAATCAATTTTATTTAGTAAAAAATTTTGCAGCAGTCATTAAAATATTTAGGTTTTACCAAGTTTTGTGAAAGTTTTTATAAAACCACATTTAAATGCACGTGTGCTGGACATGTACAGGCATTTAGTTGTCATGTCAAAACTGTTTATGAAACAAGAAAAATTGATAAGCATAATAGCTAGTATTTTATTTACTTTGAAAGCAAATGCTTGTTGAAGTGTTCTTTAAATTTACGTAAATTCATGTTCAAAATCATTTATACTTCTTAATTAATTCAGCTCATTGTACAGTCAAATGAAATTATTTCTAATTTGATTTCAGCTTCAACTCATTTCATGGCAAGCATCATTCATTCATTCATTCATTGAAAATATAATAACTGTGATTAATTGTAGTTAAGAAAATAATCTGTCATGCTTGAGTGAAGCATACAATTATTTCCATTATGGAATACGAAGTCCAGCTGCGATTTAGAAAGCAAACTTATACAAATTTTGCGCCATCACGACCTTGAAAAATAACGAGGTCGGTTGGACCACCAGCGGCAATTCCCGAGCTGGCTTCCATTTTTTTCCTCCATGGAAAGAAATTACTTAAATCGAGCGAGTCTGTATGACGCAAACCCAATGGTGTTGCAGGAGGCTTTGACTTGTGGTCGGAATCTGAGCAATTGACTCAAGCTTCATTAGCCACAGCGGCAGGGCGGTCGCACATTGTTACCAATGACTCCGAGCTCAATGCTCCTCTCCTCTGTCTTAAGACTCCAAGATGTAGTATCTCAGACTCCAAGGTGTATGGTCCTCAGCCTCCAGGCTACAGGATAAAAAATCTCTGATTCCAAGCTATAGCTTCCTGTATCTCTGTTCTCAGACTAGAAGATGTAGTCTCTCTGACTTCAAGCTCTATGCTGCGCTGTTTTCAGACTACAGGAGATAAAATATCTAATTCCAAGCTATATGCTCATGTATCTCTGCCTCCAGGCTACAGGATATTCAATCTCCAACTCCTTTTTCAAGCTTCTGCACCTCTGACTCCAGAAAATAGTACAGCTGAATCCAGATTTCAATTTCCAGTATCTCCGACTCTAGACTCCAGAATTCAACATTTATAATTCCAGGCTGCATGTTTTAGAATCTCCAAATAAATCTTTAAATTTTTAAAAGTTCATCAATGTGTGACTCCTTTTCCACTCATGAAGCAGAATCAGTTAGACACTGATATTCCAGGGCCTGCATTATGCCACGATTCCTCTGAGAGAAGTATGTGCCAAATCCAGTGATGTTTCCAGGCTTCATGTTCCCATTATGGGGATGTTTTCGGATTACAACTCCCTATTCCGAGGATGTTTTCGGGTGTCAAATTCCCATTCCTGAGATGTTTATGGATTTCACAAACTCTTGAACGTTCCTATTCCCTGGAAGTTTCCAGGTTCCAGAGGCTGTAGAAGGTTTGGATTCAAGATATGTTTTTTGGTTTTAAGGGATAACATGATCATCTGATTCCAGGGAAATTTATTGGATTCAGGGGCTTTTTGATATCCGATTCCCCATATAATACCGGGAGCCCTGGAATGGTTTTATTCGATCTTCCAGAAATGAGAATTTTCAAATTTGACATGCATCAATCAATGGAACTTAATACGGCTTGAGAATTGAACTATTGCTTTAGTAAAAAAGTTAAAGTATATATCTATAAGTGGCTTTGCTTTAGTTACTTCAGGGGCGTTATTATTTGTAATGAAAACCAGGGAGGCAATATTTATTAGATCAAAATTATTCAGAACTTTATAGATACTAGTGCTGTTCCCAGCGGTAATTTTGAATAGCTAACTTAAATTCAACAACAAACGTAAGGTTTTTATTTTTTAAATATTTAATTTACTAGTCTTACTCACATGTTAGATTCATTTTTCATCCAATCGCAGCTGGAAACAAGCTTTTTAACACAAATTGAAAACTAATAAACAAAGATATCGGGTTTAAAATTTGACACACATAAATTTTAGAAACGTTTACTAGTATAATAAAAAATATCAATCTTAAATAATTTTTCTGGCTACATGACATGAGTGAACCCATAACAGTGAACTGACAGAACCCATAATCTCTTATCTAGTTACACACAATAAAAATATGAAGAGAAGTTTCACTATGACCGTTTATCGGGAAACGCTTAAGTGAGAGCGTGTTCGATACACTGCCTTTACAGGTGTGCCTTTAAATTACAGGTTGTACGACAGCGTGAGACAAACGCGTTATACAATAATATGTGATTGCTGTGTGAGTTCTTCAAATGATTGCGCTCTTGAACAGGTCTAAATATTTAATTAGTGCTCATTATGTTTAGCATATTTACCTCTAAACTACTTGAGGCAATTAACGTCCCTGCAATTCGTGAGGCTTCTAATTAGGAGAATTAAATATTGGGAGTAATGGAGGCTGAATACCTAACTTTCAAACAAATGATTGTTTTTGTGGGATTTTATGATGAAATTAAATAATACTCGAATTGTTGCAATAGCGGCAGTGCAGAGCTAAAATTAGAAATCTCTCTACTCATGATTTTATAGAATAAGTAATCCTTAGCAGAAGTTAAGTTAAATCTCTTTAAAGGTCAGTTTTGATCTTCAAGGATAGCATGTTCATAGAAATCGTGGTCAAGATACAAAGAATTCAATGAAGCTCTTTAAGAAGTTCAGTGGATTTCAGATCACGGAAACGATCCACGTCAAAGTATCAGAGAAAAATCATTTTATAATGCTATCGAATACTACAAACTACGAGGCATGAACTCCAAACATTTTACTCCATGTGTCCTAAGCAAATATTTTTTAGCACTTTTTACTTGCGTTTTATTTGCGTTACTTGCGTTATTATTTGAACGTTTATACGAGTAAATACGAATGGAAGTTTTGAATGTTGCCTTTTGTTTAGTTTTATCCATTAGTAAACAATCAGAGTAACATTATAAACGAAATGAAAACCATACTAGTAAACTCAAATAGCTAAGGAGTCATAGTAGAATCCACAGGTTGGGTTGCTCCTTTTTGGTTTTTATTTTCCGTGGTTCCTGGATTATTAATTGCACGTGAAGAAATTAACTGAAAGTTTTTACTGAGTACAACCCAAGTTGCGTTGACCCAGAAATAAGCGTCTCACTCAATACATATAGTAACTGAACTGAGCCACTTTTTCTCAGAGGAGCTCAAAATCATTAAGTGATCTAGAAAACGTTTTGTCCAAACTCATCGTTTGAACATTCTCAGTCGAATAAGCGCGCATCTTAGCCGATATTGCAAATTAGGGTTGGTGTTAAATTAGCCAGGAAGCATGAGCAAAGAATTTAATTACTCTTAAATAACAATATTTTGATAATTAGTGCATACATTATTTATATATATGTATATGTCTATATATATACAGACATACATATGTATGCATACATATATATATACATATTCCCATAGTTATATAGATGTACATACCAATATCAGAATGGATGAATATATCGGATCCATATAGGCATGATATTCAGTTTTCTTGTTTCAAATTTTATTCGATGAATCAAGGTTTTCCCACACTATGAGGAATTGAAACGAATAAATGTATTGTCGACATAGGATGTTATTCAACGGTACGAGTACACACGGAAATGCAGCACAAGCTCTCATGCATCGTTGTTTGAAGTCATCATCAAGCAGAAAAGTTCTGTCGTGTGTTTATCATACGCATAAATATCCCACTTGGCGGAGTTTCATCTTGGCAGTGCAGAAACAAAGGCTGCAGAGTAAACAGTGAGCTATTGTAAGGTCTTGCACGCTTATTTTTTTTAACGAACTGCCACAAATAGTGCTCCAAATGTGTACAAAATTCACTAGGTTAAAGGGCAAAAAAGACGATATAGTTTTTTAGGTCACAGCTGTCTAGCGCTTTGCAACGTCATTCTAGTCAATAGCAGAAAGAAATATCAAAGGGCATGGAAAGAACTGCAAAAACTAATCTCTCATGATTCTTGAGATGAATAGTGCTATCTTGAAGATCTTTCCAACGAACGACTCGATTTAATTTCGTGATTGAGAGGAAAATCGCTAACATCTTTCTACCTCGAGTGCTGAATTATGTGCTCATTATTTTTTACCAGCATTAAAGGATTTTCTGATATCTCTTAATAAATTTTGAAATCGTACGCCCGAGTGAGAAATACTGATCAAAGTGAGGCCGATTTATGAGGACATCATTCTTTGCTGTTCAAGGGTACGCCGATAACTATCGAAGACATAAAACCAAACTGCAATGACTTGCAACGATAATTGAAAATTTTATACTAGATGAGATATATGGGGTCAGCTAGTGAAGATTTCATGCTAAGTATCGAAATTCGGCATCAATATGCTTCGAACAACTGTGTGCGAGTTATTCTTAAGCAACAACAGGAATAACGAAAGGGAAAACCCTCATTACACACGGGTCATGAAGTGGTTTCCTTCAACTGAAATGTGAATTCAGTACGAAAAATTTTGCCCTAAATTGCCACAACATTGTAAATTATTTATTGTGATTGTTAACTCTATTGTTATCTACAAATTTTCAAACGTCCTATGATTTCTTTAGGTACTTAAAATGATTTATAAAAAAATTTCCTGGTTTAATATTCTGAAACTGCGAATTTTCTCTAGCAAATCAAAATTATCCCACTCTAAATTCATCAAAAGCTCAATAAAAGTTGCATCAAGCTATCAATAAGGGCTGAGTGCAATACATGTAGAGCTGTAACTAAATTTTGTATCGCTGCATTGTACTTTACACTTTATACCGAAAGTTGTGATGACAACTACCTACCAAGTATGACTTGACTTCTAAAGTTGGTGGTGCTGTATTTTTTAAACAATTGTTTAAAGGTTCAGAAGCTAACATTAAAAAGTAAATAATACAGTTTCTTAGGAGCATGACTATGAGTGATGAATTGTAGATAACGAAGTTAGTTGATCAATACTCAGTCCTAGAAGTAGTTGTACGACAACGAGGAATCTTAAACAAGAGTGAGTTTATAGAGTTATTGCTGCCACTCTGACATACCATAAGGTAGTCCGCTGAAAACTACTCGCTTAATTGCTGCTTTACGTTAATAGGAATAATTGACAATAGTTAAATTGCATTTTGCTGGGGTGGTGACCACTGATTGAATCATAGTTGTTAAAATAATTTCTGCGACCTTATTGACGATTATGCAACTGTCGTGAGTGTCCAGGGGCGTGGGAAGTGCGAATTGCTGAAGGGAAGAATGTCTTCACGTACATTGCGAAATGAAGATAATTTGTTATTTATGTTGATAACTATTTATAGTTGTCAAATACGCCCAAAGCTGACAACCTACAAAATCGTCATATAATGACTGAAAATTATTTTTTGTGGTTGAAACTATGATTTTGTTCTTGAAATACGTTTTGGAGTGTAATTTTGATGACCTACGTGAGAACTGTGTTATGCTGCACTAAATCACGCCGTCCACTCATTGTTGGTGAGAAGGTCAGGATAAAGTCTATGCTTACTACTGCCGCCATCAAACGCGCTCAAGTGCTAGTTTCCAATTTGCCTTGAAACACAAGAGCATTGCTACAAGTTTGAGGGTCAGTCATGTTGCTCCATATGCGTGCCACCGAGCATTCATTGCTGTAAATTATGAAGGCCCAACGTATATTCTTCAACTCAGAAGTATGCATTATTTTCTAGTGGTTGTATTTTGTGTTTCACGTGAAATTTTTTGAATTACTTGCCTGAAGAAACTAAGGTCATCTTGAAATTTCGCTGCACACTCACTCAACGCTTTTTAATTGTGAGACTTAGTTCTTTCGAAACCTGAACTCGTGACGGAAATATTTTATAGATAAGTACAAATATTTGAAATGCTACCACAGTGCTCAATTTCTTCCCTGAAATGTAAAGAATACCAATCATGCTACTCAGAATGATTTTCTCTTCCCTCACATCGGGTGCTTTTTAGCACTGCGTGCACAGACCAAGTGTGAGATTGTTTGTGCGTTTCGAAATAGGCCAACGCAAGTGAATTGTCGCACATGTGAAAGGACTCAGGCGATTAAGTATCAAAATCCAGTGACATTGAAGAAGTCATGGACAACAAATCCGTGGAATGCGTCGTGGTCTTCCCATGAAACCTTATCGAGAAATGCATGTCAGCTTTACCAGAGGTTGTGTGATTCTATTCCATGGACGCAAATTACAATACACAGAAACTTTCAACGATTTTAAAGTGTGGTAGATTAACCATGATGGTAAGTTTCAATAATGAGGGGAGTTGAATAGTGATTAATTATTAACGGGGACACGGCAGTGGGTGGTGGCTACTTTTCCCGAAGCTACAGCGCGAGCAAAATTAATAGCTGTGACGAAACACGACTCTGCCGTTACAGTGCACTTTTGCGATGACAAGTAGGAGTTAATTTCTACGTGTTTACATAACACACACAGGGTCATACCTAACGCTGAGCTAAGGGCTCACTGTACCTAACCAAAATATATCTGACTCAGTGGGATACAAACCAGGGTATTCTTTAATAAGACCTCTTACGATATACACAACGTACATTCTTCGAGTGGTGAATCATCTATCATGTTCACTCTTATCTTTCTTCGGTCTAGTAAATGTGTGTTCCAAATATAATTTTTTTGTCCCTAGTTAAAATAAAAATAGGAATGTTTATAATTACCAAGTTCATTAATATTCACGTGCTGATGTCACGAAAAATTTAACGAAAAAAAACTATTTTGATATAGGTAATGTGTGGGGATAAAAGAAGTACAATGAAAATCAGGTAAATTGATATGAAGTTAACAGATCATTAAAGATGGATAAATTGATTACGGTTGTAAATATTCTGAATTAAATCACAGTCCATATACAAATTTGGAAGAATAAAATATTCTAAGATTCACTATGACATTCATAATATTTGAAGAGGCAGCTCACACTGCAATGCATAAGACTCTCAAACTTCGTGTTTTCGGTTCGAAGCTTGAGTGACAGTGATTCTATCTACCCTTAATCCAGGATTGCATCAGCAGTTCTTCCACATATCTCGTATGCTTGAAATGCTACCACAGTGCTCAATTTCTCCCCTGAAATGTAAAGAATAATGTAAAGAAATGTAAAGAAATGTAAAGAAATGTAAAGAATGATTCTTCTAAACGTGAAACCCTTAAGTTGGAGAACCACTATTTTTTCTTTACATCATGAAGAACTTCTATTTTATTATTTGAGATCGGAGGGAAAATGTACTTAGTTTCAGGTAAATGCATTAACAGATTTAAGGTAAATATATTGACAGATGTAAGGTACTAAGAACCTTTGATAGCCACGTCATCTCCTGATGTCACTCATGTTGCGATCTTTTGGTAAAAATTTGCGTACACGTCAATGGACGCCCAAGGTACAACATGTCTAAAGTTCATAACAGATGTACATACGTATGTAGTTTACATGGCTTACTACTTTACGAATTAAAAATTTCATTGATCAAACATTACTCCTTCAGTGTCAATAACACGTGGATCTGACTTGTAAAAGCGTCACAACATTCATAAATTCTTTTGTAGGTTAAGTACCGCAGTTACAGCATTTTGAATTCACCCAAGAATAAAAAAAGTCATGCATTGTCGGTTTCGTTCAATTTGGTCAGGGAACAGAAAATCCTGTTTAGTGTGACCTTGAAGAAAACTCCCAGACAGCGTCACCCTTTCACTAGTTGGTGCCTGGTGGTTACCAGTCCGTTTAGCATGACTTTCAAAATACTGGAAAAGTCATCATCGCTCGCAGTATGTACTTTTCTTGACTGCTGACCCTCATACAAGAAGCTGACGTCAGCCTGTGTAAATTTCTCTGAGGGTATGACCTACTTCTAAAGTTGTACAATGAACAAATTAGTGAACTTAATTAGTCCACGTAATGAAGATTATCGGAGTCAAATAAGCATCGTTGTAGAGATGAAAATTTTACAAGTCCAAGGACAAAATGGGGCAAATATTTTGGAATCCAGAGAAAATTGAGACTACGGAAATTGAATGGAACAATGACTTGATGCAAATAAAATATCGGAAATGAAAACATAGATTAGAGTGGGTTTATGTCGCTAACTTCTACTCTCATTTTTACAGTGAACCGGAAAATTTTCCTAATAATTATAAAAGACTAATATCATGGGATAGTTAAAATATCTAATAATGTAGAAAAATCATTTTAGTTTTTAAGATTGATTGTTAAACTTGCAAAAACAAGGATTGAAAAAATGGCTACAGTTAATTTCATGGAACATATTTAATTTAGATATTTATTCATTTTTTTCCATATTATGTTTCAAAATACTGTTAAATGAATTTTTAACGTGTTGCATCATATATTATACATGTGCATACATAATATATGAGTATATGTAGTAAATTATAATATGTTTGTACATATGCCGTCTAGCATTTGTATTTCCTTGTCTTGGTCACTGGAAAACATCACGCCCTGGTTACGATACCCAATCTGATTTTTTCACTCAAGTAACAGTAATTTTTCTTCATTACCAAATATACTAAAAAACTTGTGTGGCTGTTCGAACATTCCTGTTAATCCGACCATGAATTTATATTGGGTGCATAGATCATTTGTACGGTATGTTGTGGGTACATGTAGCACATTATAGTGCACCTTATACAACCTGTATACTCGTGCGGTGCACACGTGAACTATAAATATATGCTCAGCAAAAAGTACGTTCAAGTCGTTTTTTATGTGTTCGTGTGTTGAGATCTAAGATATATTAAAAAAATCACAGTCTTAATGACAAATTTTACATTTTCTGTGCGATGGCCGCTCACGCAAAGCACAGCTTGCCACAGCCACTCGTGAAGTGGCACTTCAGCCACTCGACTGCATTTTACAGTAAAATTGTGATAAACTTAATGAAATTATGAATAGGATAGTGGGATGAAGTAGAAGATTTTCCAGGGAATTGAACAGGAATTTTTTTTAACTTCAAATTAAGTATTGATTATAAAACAATTCTTCACTAGTCCCATACAAAATGATAGTAAAATTTGCTCACACTAGTACCTATAACTCGTAGTGCATACATGAAATTGTTCTAATTTCAAACGAGTGCCATAACACGCCACATAATTTCCCATTAAAAGTATGGTACTTTGAAGTGGCGCTGACATCACTAAACTAGACTAATTCATATCATAGTGAAACCGAATAACCGCCACGGTTTGTGAGCCGTGATCCAGCTGTCAAATTGAAGTACAGCGTGGTTCTCAGCAGGAGTTTTGTGATAGCAGTACAAACACACTAACTCAGTATGTCACTCTCTTACGTACAGTAAGAATAAAGACAGGTATTGTACCCAAGATTTAATCAGTTTTCATTAATTTTTGAGGAAAAAATGCACTCTAAAAATTATGTTTATTAATTATTATCTAAGGTAATTAATTAGGATATGTACATAGAATGTTCAGTTAACGGTTCATTTTTTGACCCAAAAAGATTATGCATCTAAATTATTCAGCTTGTTGTTTATCTTCTGAAGCAAACAGGTTATGCATCCAAAATACATATTAGCGAAAAGTTTCTGATATAAACAGGCAATGCACTTGAAATGTATCTTTTATGTTTTCCTAAACGTATTTTCGATGTAATTTTCGTTTTGTAAATGTAAAACAACACTTTCATTCTTCCTCAAAGTATACGAGTATACATTTTAATCGAATTTTATTTCATTTTCATATAAAACAATGATTTTTTAATCTGTCAGATAATTAAGAATATCTAATCCCTAATTTCCTCCTGAACCCATTTCTGAACTCTTGTTTTCTTGGCTCCGCCAAGTAAAGTAAAGAGTTCAAGTCTTCCATTAGTCAGGTTTGTTTCTCGCTACCACCTTGAAAAAACATATAAGCTCACTAATAGCGGAGAGAATAAAATGCTCCAGGTGTTTTTAAAAAGCATTAAAGTGTATGTAGGTTTGAAGGAACATGTTATCACTTAAGGTCACTTTTTTACGACCATTTCATGATGGTAGAAATCTGCAAACAACGACTTTGCAGTAACGCATGATGTACCGTCGCTATACATACTAAAAAACGAAAAAATCAACTACTAGACTACTACAGTACTACGTCTTTACGCTGTAAACGATGCTGCGAATGATAACTCTATGATGATAATGGCAAGGATCAGATAGAAATGATATTGTCAATGACAATACGTTAATGATATTAATGATGAAGCTCAAGCAAAACGTGTGAATGATAATGTGCATGATAACGTGTGAATGATAATGTGCATGATAACGTGAGAATGATAATGTGCATGATAACGTGAGAATGATAATGTGCATGATAACGTGTGAATGATAATGTGCATGATAACGTGAGAATGATAATGTGCATGATAACGTGAGAATGATTTTGTGTATAATTGAACCCGCATGATTCTTAGTACTACATTAAAGAAAACGTTAATGATGGAAAAACTCATTTTTCATATGATCTGGGTTTGAAAAACTCCAATTTTTAGCAGACTTATTATATTCGAATAATTGAGATTGTGTGATTTTAGTTAAGTGTGTAAAATTCTTAATCTTCATCAAAGTTACGGTAAAATGAGCGATTATTTAGTGAACGAGATCGATTCAATCATATAAAGTGCAGGAGTTTAGTGATTTGAATTAAAAGAATAACATTAATTGGAATTCCTAATAAAAGTAATTGCATGTTCAAAAACTGACTGAAATTGTTGTACTGAAATGAAGTGATTGCAAGATTAAGAACTGTCTGAAATCGTTTACTGAAATGAAGTGATTGAGAGAAAAGGATTCACATTACTCATATAAATAGGAATCTTTAATTTACGTATTATGAATGGGATTGATTGATTTATGTTAAGAGAATGATTTGCGTTACTAAGTGATTGAAGTCTAATTTACCCGAACTTCCATCACTTATTTAAACTATTGTTATGAATGCATTGCACTGATGAAAATAATATTAGTAATAATCGTGCTTAATATTCATAACAAATTTAATAATGATATTATTATTCATAATAATAATCAAAAGAATCATTCTAATGCCAATCGTAATCATTAAATTAATTATAATAATATAAATAATAATAAAATTTTTTATAATAACATTCAATTATTATTTGTGACACGAGTGATATTCTTTACCCTGTTGGGTGTGCGGTCCACGACCCTACACTACACTAGTGCCCGGTCACTGCCTAGCAAACGCTGACTTGCGTAAGCATCAGCGCAAAGGCCTACGCCTGCAGCTACTCGACCCAAAAATGTGACCTTTTTTCTATGGGGAACCTCGGCAGCATTGTAACGCCTCCAGGAATGAATCATGTACGTGTTGAAACTGGCGCGTGTTTTGTGTCTTACTTGAGTGGTAATGTAATAGTGTGAGACATGAGTCATGGAAACTGGTGTGTTATATACAATGAAGTGCTGATCAATAGCTCGGTTCTATGCTATACACTAGCAATGGAGAAGTACATAATTGTCTCACTTCATCTTCTATATCTTCAACTATTATCATTATTTTAAGCATTCTATTATTATTTCATTATCATCATTAATTAGTATTATTATTTTCATTTAGTAGTATTATAATTATACATAAAAACCTAAAACAACATTACTTTCACTACAACAGTAATGACAAATAAATCCCTAATAGTACTATACGTATAGTATAAACAACTTATCCTTGATAATACTACATGTACATTTAAAAGTCATCCACAACAACACTACACATATACGAGTATAAATAACTTCATTTTCAATGCATAGCATCAACAATGATTTCAGTTGTCTGACATGCTTTGTTACTTCAACAGAACTAAGTCTACTGACAAAATTACAATATTTTCCATTCATTTAAAAAGTGCTTCAGATCAAAGATAAAAGACTGCGGGACAAACAAAGCCTATCGCTGTAAATCCCTTCAGCTTGGCTCTTAATTCACATATACTCTTTCATCTTAGAGTGATCATTGCAATGAGATTCTGAAACATGCAGATACACCAGAAACTACTTTTACGAGGTAAAGCCTCCGTATTGAAACATGTATTTGTGCTTAGACATGAGCGGAAATTCCTGGGAGCACATGTATAACAGCATTTAAAAATGGCAGCGCTATTGCAAAAAGATGCACTTTTTTAAATACAAAAAATTGCATAAAATAAGCAGAAACCTACACAGGTTACTAAAACTTGTTCTATAGCACATAGAAAGATTGTTACAATTAGCTCCATGGCACGGGAAGCTGGAAAATTTTTATAAACTTTTTCTCATAATATCCAAAAAAAATAATACTACGAACTAATGAAAACACACAAATGTCTTACCAATGACGAAGTCATACTGCAAGTCAGGCAGTTTGTGGTTGTTGAACTTGAAAGGAGAGTCGGCGAGCACCTGCAGTAGGATTAGGCGTACAAGAGGAACAGCAGCTCCTCTGAACCATGCCAGTAAACTGGGCAAAGAAGAGAAGTTGAAAGTCAAATGCAGTAAGGTCATTCAAATGTTTGTAGACACGACATTCAAATTTCAGATTTCATCGCATCAGTTTTCTACTCGCATTCATTGACATAGAAAATGTTTTCCCTAATCAGTTGTGATTGTATGATACATGCGTTTAGTATTGAAGTTCGAACTGAAAGGTGAAAATATACAAGAACATTTTTATTCGACTACTATTGCTTGTAAAATTATCATCGTAATAAGGATTCTATTATTTCTATTATTAGTATGATTATTGACCATTAACACGTTAAGTGCGAAGTGACCCACCGGTGGGTCACTCAGGTTAGGTTCTGTAATTTTTTCAAAGCTTTCTAGTGACTGTATGTACAAAGTAAAGATTTGCACCGGCTAGGCAACCGCACTTAACGTGTTAATATCGCTATTATTTTATTTATTAAATTTTAACTTATTGTTGCTAATATTTATATTAGCAATTATAGTGTCAATAATAGTATTAGTTGTGCATTGGAAAAGTTATTGTCATTAGTATTAGTACTCAGTTGTTATCGTAAATGCATATTATTTATGCTACTGCTAACGTGGCTAAAAACATGCTTTCTGAAAACTAAAATAAATTTTAAGCAGCTTGATCATGTGAGAGTGAAATACACATAGACATTTTGACATTTAATTTAAAGATAAACAAATAATAAATTTTTCATGAAGTGATCGATTATTTTCTCTTGAAACGAAATCGTATCACCTAACTGGCGTGTGATGGTACAGGGTGTCCAGAAAATTACTCAATATTTTTATTTTTATTGCCACACATGTTTCTGTATAGAAAACAGGAGGTAAATGCAATGACATTCATAAACAAAGATGGAAGTGTCATTTTATAGAATCAACGCAGGTTTGAATTTTTCTTATTTTGTGCAACACCGCTGTCAGTTATTCGTGTGTCTTTAGTTGAATGAACAATGATAGGAACATGGAGAGCAAGTTCCCGGAAACAGTACAGCTCTACATCACCAGTGCAGCTGCTCGTCAAGTCTCTTACTCTAATCAATGGATGGAAATTTCTCTGAACAAATACCTTGACTTTTGAGTGAGTCGTAAACTAATATAAAGTAATTCAGTTGATTAATTTAGATTAATTTTCTGGTCTCCAATACTACAAGAGTTTAATACATTTCACTGATAAATATTAAGTAGAAATTCGTACAGATAAAAAAGGTGTTTTACTACTCTATGTCGGAACGAAGTAGCTATAACAACTACAATTGAAGGATTTTACAGCAGATAAGCTAATATTATATTGTTAACAGATTGATATTTTCTTACAGGAACCAAAACAACACAAGTTAGCAAAGTTGTTCTTTTAAATTTAGCACCTCCCCATTGGAATATCAGCACTTACTCTTCTAAATATAATGACTTACCTATCGAAAAAATCGAATATTTGCAGCATGATCGAGGTGAAGTTTCTTGTCAGAAAAATCTGTATTGATTTTTTTCAGACACGCATGGGAGAAGATTTTCAAGAAGATATCACGAATATCAGAAACGTAATTTAAGAAGGAATGTATAGAAATAATCTGAAAATGAAAGAAACGAGTGAATAAATGTTCTCGTAGGGTGTACAAACGTATTCATTTCTGTACTGTTTATTTTTAACACAGGAAAAGTATTGCTAGCAATAATTCATTTTTAAAGTAATGACATTCAAACAGATAGTCTAACTCGAACACATCCCTTTCATACACATCAACTTGACATTCATGGTATTTTTTTGCGTCCGTAGTAAACGACGAGTGTTTAAGACCTTCTATTATCTTGTGACGCTTCAGTACTAATTCTGGAGAATGAATAACCAGACGTGGAACTACAGCCGAAGCTAGAACATCATTCCTGATATTTCGTAGAATAAATTGCAGTCAACATTCGTGAGAAATTTTAAATATCTGTGGATTAATTCATACATCATGTAGATATAAGAGAAATTGTTGTCTGTCTTAGATTAACGCGTAAAAAAAAGAAAAGAAACTTGAAAAAATCGATGATTTCAATATTTGACTCAAAAATAAAGAACGATCTTTTTAAAATAAAGTAAATTAAGATGAATCATCGAAAAGTTTTGCAATCATTTTTCTTTATCGGTGACACCCTAAGCGGCGCTGGTCACGCCTGTTTTCTGGAATATAAACTGTTTGACGTGAATAGTCGAGATCAAAACAAGGAAAATAAATGAATTTTTATTATAATCCTATTGAAAGCATACGTCAAACTAGAACGAAAAATAAATCATTAAAACATTGAAACAAGTTGTCATACATAAAACGGAACATACATTCAAAAGCATTCAGTACTGATCACTGAAAAATTAGAGACACCAACTGAACCTACAAATATGATTAGGGACTTGCAGATACGATTTGGGACTTGCAGATATGATTAGGGACTTACAGATACGATTAGGGACTTACAGATACGATTAGGGACTTGCAGATATGATTAGGGACTTGCAGATATGATTAGGGACTTGCAGATATGCAGTCTAGAAGATGGGGAGACACAAAGTTAGCCACAGCTGAAACTGCATTTCAACTGAGCTTCAACTGTGGTCCACGCTTAAGTTTGACAAAGGTGATGAACAAATTTATGTCTAATATCAAGTGAATAATTTTACATAAATATGGAGGGATGTCATTCTAGAACAACAGTTTAAAGTTTCTGGTGAGGACCATATCTAACTCTCAAAACAAGGTTACTCTACTTGCGGATGTTACTTTACTAATAACCAATGATTTATGTATGTGTACATTGATTATGATAATATAATTTCCCAGCACTGACCAGTAATTTTTAGTTAGGTTTAATTGAATTTTAATGTACG
This sequence comes from Trinorchestia longiramus, assembly GCA_006783055.1. NCBI lineage: Eukaryota > Metazoa > Arthropoda > Malacostraca > Amphipoda > Talitridae > Trinorchestia > Trinorchestia longiramus. The sequence continues at coordinate 145,408 of VCRD01001077.1, read as the reverse complement.
AACCCTCTGCATCATGTATACGTTCACAAAAGAAGTTTTCTAGAATGTTTCTATCAAAATAAGCTTTGTTTAGCTAAGTAGAAAATTTGTTTAAAGCTGCATAAATGAGGAAGCACTACCATTCATAAAACATAATCCTATTTTTCCAATATCGACATTAAAACAATTACAATCTAATTTTATGAGATAAATAACTAAAGTTGAAGATGAAAAAAATTGCGAATGCTCTTAAGTGCTAACTTTCGTGCAAGAGTCTGAGTGCGCTTTTAGTTAAGTCCATAGCCGTACCAATCAAACAATTATTTTGCTGGTAAAAATTATCAGAATTTGTGTTTATTTTAAAATGGTAACGCTGATAATAGTATGAAACTCATTTAATATAGTGGAAAAATGCAAATTATTATAGAAATTATTTATATATATCCTCACTTCACACTCGAAGTATCATTATAATCTTCGATGATATTAATTCTTAACATACTCTATATGTACACCATATATATCATATGTTAGTTCCCAATGGGTGCTGAATGCTTCCAAGTTTTTTTTTGCAGACGTTGTGTCGTAAAATTTCCATCAATGCAAAGCAGTCATCAAACATGCGACCTTGTTCATTTAAAATATGCAGAAATTTTGATGAGGCAATATGGACGCCTGCAAAACTGATGTTGTCTTGAAGTTCTGGCAAGCTAAGTTCACAAATGAAAGCTCCGACGTTTTTTTGCACGTGTATTTTGGCAATCTGCCCTCAGGCCAACATACGACTGCAAAATGTGATCCAACAAGACAATCAAACTACCAAGGCAAACGTGATTTTTGTGATGATAAAATATCACTTGTAATCAATTGGTGCTCCATATGAGGTGTTTTGACCAGCCCTTATGCTCTGAGCGATCAGGTGACCTAAAGGAACGTTCAAGGCAAGAGTAAATTTTAACATTTGGAGTTTATCCTTGAGTCCATCTTCCTGTACTTTCCTGCGTGTATTCATTTAATTTTGGAAACCTTTTACAGTATATATGTGGACAGAATACCTCTCCTACCATAAAGTGTACTATTTATATTACGAGTGTACAATGTGTGTAATGGAAAATGTGTACAATGCTTCTATGTGTAAAAATGGAGTCCGGTTATACTGCATAATTTTTACAGTGGATATATGTAGTCAGTGGATATATGAGGTCAGTACGATGCTGTAAATCTATGTAGTCAGTGCAATGCTGTAAATCTTCGTGAAACTAATTGCCTTCACGTCAAGTGCATAAATTTTTAGAAAAATTGTTATCGATTTTAAAAACTAAAAATCTATGGCGTTTTTTCGAAATCATCTTTTCGTAATCACACTTAATTTTTGAACATTTTTTCTGCTAGAACCAATATGTTTACTTGGGCCACTTCCACTTTCATATCTACGTATCATACGCTACTGCTAGGATTACATATGTGTAACACAATAATTCTCGGATTAATTTTTATTTTATGCAGTTATTCTTTAACACCAACAAACATATTATTTAGTCATCAAATTCCAATTATTTCTAGCAGTACTTGCGACTCGAAAACTCGATTAGCATAGAATAGAATAAGGCAATAGGAACGAGCCGTTTGGCACATTCTTGGTTCAATACCGAAGTCCCATGCCGTATCGATACCGAAGTCCCATGCCGACGTTGGCTAAATTATACTCTAACGTAATATCAAAAAATTAAAATGCCTGCAGTATTGTTAAGTTTATCACTAAACTTTTATCCTTAACTCAAGACTGGAGACTGACACGGAAATGTGTGATATAGAATATAACAGGGTTTGGCTGTCTGATACGTCTGTCCAAAGAAAGTGAAAGCAAACATTTATTCGAGCCAATGCGTCTTCGTATACCTAACGCCTGTAGTATAATATTGAACAGATATCTTATCAATCAAGCCCTATTAAAAACAGATAACTGTTTAATAGATCAAGTACTTAATTCTTAGGAAAAGCAATCTATTATTCAATGAAACGCTTGCGTAAAAGACTAATCGTGAACCATGGTCAATTGAAGAGTCAACTATTGTTTATCGGGCAAGGACCATAAACCATTGAAACACCGATCATATTACATAGGATCACACCTTAGTTTATCCGTGCAATGACCATAGCCAATTGAAGCCTCGCCAATAACATGCTAAAGCTCCAACAAGAGTTTATTGAAGAACCGACCTTAACCTGTTGCAGCACACGTCATAACCAGAAAAGACGCCGGAATAGGAATTTTACTCTACCGGCATCACATAGAAAAAAATCAGCGTGTACTTCTACTACCCAAAACTTCGTGTAGAATGAGGGTTTTAACAGTGCGTTGCAAATCACGGAAGAGATTATTAAGGTAAAAGAAAGTTTGATCTACTACCTAGTACAGAATGTTTGAAAACACTGCAAATAAAAAATCGCTATTTGACTATCGATATCTTCTATTTTCTTAGAAGATAGAACACATCGATAATCGAGAACGGCATGGCGATAAGCTTACAGTCTCCCGACTCCTAGGAACTCCCTTACACGTTGCTGTTTACAGACAAGCGTTAAGTTGCTTGTACGAACGGCAAGACATCTAACAGCGGACTGAACGGAATAACGTTCACTGTCCAGTGTTCTAGCAGTTCTCCATGCACGGCCTTGGACAATTGTGCACAAAATTCCGACGGGAGCGCGTGCTATGAAGTACGTGTTGATAGTCATAGACAATAGGGGCAGTGGATGTTAATAGACTTATGCACGGAATAGGGGAGATCTACAGGGTGTTCAATATTTATCGTTACAAGTATTCTATTTATGTTTAAATATAATCCAAACTTTTACCAGATACCTTTTACCAGATAATGGCTAAAGATCAAAATAGTAGCATAGCAATTGTAGAATTACATAAGTCAGAGAAGTTCACCAAAGAACATTGCCAAATCACTAAATGTAAACAGAATGCTGGTTTGGAGAACACTTAAGTGATTCAAAGAAACTGGGAAGGGAGCTATCAGGCCAGGGCAAGGTCGCCCTCGAACAGCTCGCACATCAAAATTGGTAAAATTCACTAGGGAGAAGCCGAGGAGCTGAGGAGGAATGGGCCAAAATCCCCAAACAATCATTCATAACTCATGTCAAGCATTCTTCAAACGTTTGCAGATGATCGACGCTGATGGAAAGCATATTGAATAAATTATAGATGTTTGGCAACATTAATGGTTTACTAGCATGTTTATTTTAGTATGATTTGTATAATTCGATGTAATTAATAAAAGTGGGTAAAAAAGTTGACGATAATTATTGAACACCCTGTACACTTGGGTGTAAATAGACCTATAAAAAGAATAGGGGTAATGTAATGGGTGCTAATGTATCTGACATGATACTCAAAGAAAAGATTGCAACTGCTACAGACCACCATATCCCAAGAATGCGAATCAGGCCAACCACTAACCCTCCTTGGTTCTGACAAGAGATTAAACGCCTCATTAATGCAAGACAACATTCGTACAGAAGACTTAAACGATACCAAACAGAACCCCATCGTCAATAACATATCTACGCCTGCAGGGCTGTTGAGCGAACGATAAAATCTACCAAACGAAATAAAGAAATTACAGTTGCAGCAAAATATAAAATTAACCCGTAAAGCTTCAACAAATATGTAAACGACAGACGACTCAAAAGAAACACTATTGGACCACTGATCGATTCTGAGGGCTTAACCCAAATGAACAACAAAAGCAAAGCCAAAATTCATAATACATACTTTACTTCTGTGTTCACTCACAAAGACTTAACTAAAATCCCGCAACCTAATGCTTTAAATCCTCATGAAATCCTGTCAGATGGCGTATTTACAGTAGAAGAGGTAGAGAAACAGCTCAGCATTTTAAACCCATACTGTACGAGTATAAGTCAACCGGACCCGATGGCCTTGGTCCCCGGATACTCAAAGAAACAGCCGAAGTAATAAGCAAACCCCTAACAAACATCTTCAATCGATCACTTGAAACTGAGATAGTTCCGAAAAATTGAAAGCGGGCAAATGTCACTCATATTTGCAAAAAGGGGAACAAACAAATACCTAATAACTATCGTCCAATCAGTCTAACATCTGTCATCGGCAAAACAATAGAAAGACTACTTAAAGTCCATATAACAAAGCCCCTTAATAACTAAAATCTTATTACTGACACCCAGCACGGATTCAGGGAAAATATAGGTGCCTCACAAACCTCCTTGACTTCTTAAGAGAAGTTAACCGCATATACGACCGTACAAAAGCCGTAGATCTTGTATATTTAGACTTTCAAAAAGCCTTCGACAAAGTTCCCCATTAACACGTTGCCTCCGATTGCCTGATTGGTGTAAAACTTCACTTTGTACGCATAGTCACTAGACGGATCTGAAAAAATTACAGAACCTAACCTAAGTGGTACACATACGTACCACTTCGGAGTCAACGTTTTAACACGTTTGTTGCGATGCGACCCACCGGTGGGTCACTTAGGTTAGGTTCTGTAATTTTTTCAGATCCTTCTAGTGACTATGCGTACAAAGTGAAGTTTTACACCAATCAGGCAATCGCAACAAACGTGTTAAAGACTCATGGCCAAAGCGGAATCGCATGGAATACGAGGCAACTACTCCGGATGGATACGAAACTGGCTCACTTCTCGCACTCAACGTATGGTGATTCACGATCAAGCAAGCGATTCAACACTTGCAACATCAGGAGTCCCTCAAGGGAGCGTTTTAGGCCCGCTCCTCTTCATCATCTACATCAACGATCTTGATGTCGGAATCATCAGTACAATCAACAAATTCGTCGATGACACGAAACTGTCACAAAGCATTCACCGAAAGGGACAGAGCAACTATCCAATCAGACCTCAACCGTCTTCTACAATGGACCGAAACCTGGTAAATGAACTTCAACAGTGATAAATGTTCAGTAATGCACGTTGGTGCAAATAACCGGCATTTTCAACATACCATGTATGACATACCCAGTAAAACAGTCCAGGAACAAAGAAATTTAGGTGTTATTGTCACTGAAAATCTTAAACATGACAAACAAGTGGAAAAAAGCGTCAAAAATGTGAGCAAGATTCTTGGTTTCATTGCGCGAAACTTTGAATACAAGTCAGAGAACATAATATTACCGCTCTATATAGCGCTAGTCCTGCCTCATTTAGAATGTGCAGTGCAACTCTGGTCTCCAACCTTACGAAGAGATATTAACACTTTCATTGCGGTATGACCCACCGGTGGGTCACTCAGGTTAGGTTCGGTAATTTTTTCAAAGCTTTCTAGTGACTGTATGTACAAAGTGAAGATTTGCACCAGCTGGGCAATCGCAACAAACGTGTTAATAAAATGAAAAAAGTTCAGCGGAAAGCAACGAAGATGATTCCAGAACTCTGCAATCTCAGCTACGAAAGACGTTTTCAACGCCTTGAACTTTTCTCCTTAGAATAAAAGAGACTGCGAAGACAATTTATTGAGATCTTTAAGTATCTCAAGAGCCAAAACAATGTTACCCAGGAAAGGCTTTTCGAAAGAGATGGTAACGTACGAACCAGAAATAACGGTCAAAAACTATTACTGAGAAACTTCAAGACATCCCAAGCTATGAACTTCTTTCCCGTTAAAATTGCCGCAACTTGGAGCCAGCTGCCAGAAAACATAGTTTCTGCTGGCACTGTGAACACATTCAAAAATTGTCTCGACAAATATTGGATTACGAACCCCTCAGTATTACAACGTACTAACTCTATGTCCCTAACTTTTAAGGTCAGTGTATGATTGAGATAAATACCTGTGTATGAGTGAAATGCGTGTACATGACAATCGACTTACGTGGTTAAGGTGTACGTGCATGATTGATGGATTTACTTTGGACGGCATGGGGCTTGGGTATCGATCCAAGAATGAGCCAAACGGCTCGATCCTATTCCCTTATTCTATTCTATTCTATTCTAATGTATCTGTACACGGAATAGGGAGTAGTGAGTGCTAATGGATCTCTATACGGAATAGGAGGTAATAGCTTTGCTATTCGCTCTTTTATGTACCTTAGAAGGTAAATTATTTGAAATCTGATAGCCTCTCAAAATATTTTCTTAGGATCTTTTTATAAATTATCACTTTAAAATATAGTATGCAAAAATCCAAAAAATTAAACAGGGCTCATAGCAGGAGGTAAGATATGAATTATGCGATGGTAGCACCCTGGTGAAAAACTTGAACACTACTTCCCAGGTCAGGATAAAATTCACACTCATTGGTGAGTTGAGTATGACCAATGCGATGGCGGGAGAACAATACCTCCATCCGACAGTTACGATACCTTGCCGAAATCCATTCAGGTACTGAATTTAATAGTTTTCAATTCATTGTTGATTGTGGTGCTTTATTTCTGGTGATATAGACGCCTCACAGCTGTTTTGATCGGGGTATAAAAGTCCCGAAAGGGCACCCTCAGCTTCAATGTTTCATTATAGGTCTCCTAAATTTGTTTTGCTGATCGAAGATATCATGTTATCATTTTTCATTTGTGTGCTGCTGGACAATAAACTCTCTCAATGTCAGATGCGTTGCTTTAGAAAAAACTGCCCACGCAGATGAAAATAAACCAGTCACTAAAGAATTTCAAAACCAAACGTGAAGTATCACTTCGAATGTCAAAGTAGTAAACAAATGCTGTTAACTTACCAAGTTGCTTTGGATTGTCAAACAAAGTTAAGCAAATTTAACTTGATAACGGAACAATTTAAATAAAGGGTTCTACCATGTGTTTATGTCGCATAATTTTAGTGTGAACTGAAGAAAAGTGAATAACGTTCAAACGAAATTAAACTAAAATGTCAAACTCGCTCTACTATTCTGCAGCTTTAGTGTTAAGTTAACAAATTTATATTTAGCATAAAACTGCACGTTTTTAATTTCAAAATAGTGCTTCCTGTCTACACAATATTCAAAGAAACGTTTCCTACCTTTTTTATGTAGGTCTTAAATTGAGAATTCTTGGCAAACTTATGACAGTTTTTGACCAAAAAACTCTAACGGAGAAAAACAAGTGAAACCTGTGCGATTTCTATGCTTAATAAATGAGCTCGTTAATGTTTTTCTGTAATTGAACGATGTTGTACTCGCTTGATCTCATTCTGTAAGTTTCGCATACGATGCTTGTCAAGGCATTTATCTTGCTAGCTCCATTTTCGCCTAAATCTAGTTAATTAAGAAAACATTTTTATTTAATTTCTAATTAACAATTTTTAACTTATTTTAAAATACATTGTAATGATAAACAGATGTGGAAACTTTACTTTTGATCTCCAGCATTTTCACTTTACTGTGATTGATATTTCAATCACAGGAACTCATGACGTACGAAAATTTCAGTCTCATTTATCGGTACTCTCAGATGTACAACCTCGGATTTTATCAAACGAAATGTAATTCTCAATTAGCTACAGTAAAGATTCAAATTTTATAAATCAAAAATTGTTAAGAAACGAACTGTATTTAATTTGTTCTTGTTTATCGGTTCATTTATTCTTCTTCTAAAGCTTTGTTATTTTATTTTATTTTCCAAAGTGTAATCATGAAGTTCATGTGTCAATGTTAGTAAATGTTTTGTTACAATAAGTGTATCTGAAAGCTCATAACTTTAGTCTACTACAGCTCTACCTATTTGTATAAAAATATGTATCTTGATAATCTTGAACATGTTTTAACTTTTCGCTCTCATAACTTTTTTAGTCTTTCTCTGATGTGTAACATCCAATTTTATTAAACGGAAACTGTATTAATGATTAAATTTTATAGATCATCAGGACATCACACTAACCAGTCGACTAGCCTGATGGACAGAATCCAGCTTAAATATAGCGTATTTTTTGCATATTGGTAAACTATACATAGTCCGGCTTAGTTCTGATGAGCATTCTGTGTAATCGGATCAACGTACAACGGTTTTCTTCCTAGGACAAACCAGTCAACGTATTAAAAAGTTCATCTTCCTGGTACAAGTAGTCAGGCCCGGGCGGAGGCATGTTGTGTTACTGTCCGTGTTTATACCCGACCTCTGCCTTTTTTAAAGATACTTACCTTGGTATATAAAGTAACAAGCAATACCTTTGGGAGGTTTCTTTATGGGATTTCGAAGTGGTAATACTATTTTTATGCAATGTGGTACACCTAATTGTTGTACAGTATGAATTTCAATTGGAGAAAGACAGTCAGCGTTTCACATATCAGAATAAATACATAAGAATTATTTCACATAAGTAGCATAACTGCAGGTATGCTCACGGTCATTTCAAGACCAATCCTAGCTCACTAACTTAATTCATTGCAGACATATCGTATTTTGAGAGTCGCAAAACTTTGACTGCGGTTTTTCTCGTTTTCGTTTGTGGCGCTTACGTCACTGTGTTGCTATACGCCTCATATGGTGTAGAAAAACCGTTGGTACTCAATGCACCTTGCAATTTTCTCGAAATAGATAAATATAGAACTTGTGTGCTTGCCAAGGGAATCTTGTATCATTCTTCCTGCAAAACGGTGGTAAGTTCAAATAACGATGATGGCGGTGGATAGCAGCCACGCACTTCCCTCTCCAATACGAGGATACACCACAAAAGTTCAATAATATTGAAATCTGGTGACTGTGGTGGCAAGGAAGATGTAACAAATCATGTTCGTGCTCAGAAAACAAGTCATAGAAGATGTGAGCTTTGTCGTCTTGAAAGACACCATCACAGAAGAGGAAAAAGTTTGTTTGAGCTCCCTTCTTGTTTTGGTACTCACAGGGTTTGTGAGCACATTCTTATCAGCAGTAACTTTTGCAGCTGTGGTTTTCTACTTTTTCGTCACAATCCTCCTTAATGATCGTGTCACGATCATTCAACGAACCCTTTCGTCCGCGCTGTGATTTAGTGGATGATGTTTTCCGCATTTCAAATATGTGGAATGAATCTTCGATACAGTACTTCTTGAAACACTCGACACCTCAGCCACCTTGCTTGCGAAAGCACCCACCATCACAATTTACCCACGTTGAAAGTGTGTTAGCTCTGACATGATATAATTACAACTTCAGAGAACAGCGCCCCGACAACGACGGACCAGCGCAGCGTTTTCACGGCGTTGTATAGGTGGCGTCTATAGGCAAGAACACCAGCGCCATCTAAATATTTCACCAGAAACAAACATTTCAACCATTCATTTCATAAGGTATTTCCATATTTTATCTAACCTTTCTATATTGTAGTGTCAGGCTTTAAACAGGTCCAAGAGAACCATATGTGTAGGGCCAGTGACATTTTGAAAATATGGCTCTGCAAACTCACGAGGCCATCTGCAGCTCCTCGAAGTTTGGCTGTAACGGAACAGGGCAGGGTTTAGAACCTTTTCAGTTTCCAGCCATCTTATCAGTCGAACGTTGACAATCTTCTTAAACTAGAGATGGATTTTATCAAATACACAACACAATGTAGGCCTTCACAATGAATCCAGTAAAAAAAACCTTGCGAGCATTTTGTAGTCGAACTATTCAGAACTGATATTTCAATCATCAATGTACCAAAACAGCGATTACGAAACTCCATTATGCAGAAAGGAACATACACAAGAGTAAGATCATTAGTAAGATCGAAAAGGTTAAAAAGCAATTCGTGGAAAGTAATTTTACTCATTTTTTAGAAAAAAACGTACAGCAAGGAGCAAAAATGGTTTTCTCATTCGCAAAGGCAAAATGATCGAAAAAACGTTTTGCCAGAGAGAAAGTTTCTTTATCTTGGGCACACAAGCTAATGAAGAAAACCATTTTCAAAAATGTACGAGATGGCAGGTTATTAATACAATAGGCAGACAAAATTAAAACTTTAGATTCTTTTGATACTGTTACACATTTTACATCACAGGAGGATAAAGATTACGCTCCTGATAATCCCTACAACATCCCCTTGTTATGTAATGTGGGTGTGAACCACGGACAACCCCTGTAACAACCCCATGCTCTGTAATGCGGGGGGGGGGACATGCCTCAGACAATCCCCATAATACCCTCTTGCTCTGTAACGTAGGTGTCAGCTTTGGACATATCCTTGCTCTGCAATATTGACGTATCACAGAAGTTACTCGTGTGTGGACCCACAACATCAAACTGTGAGGTCACTTAGCAGGGAACACGACCAATACCTGCAACGTGTCTGCGTCATATGTGAACAGTAAAATCGAACTAAAATAGTTGTTCAACGAACCCATCGATTGATTCCTACTCGAACATTCTAGAACTTTTCCAATACATGTTTCAGATCCAAGAGAGAATTATGTATCAAGCCATTAGCTCACAAGGCAACGACATGGGGCCATGAAAACAAAAAAATCATCTAATTTTCAAGTCACACAGGGACTATATCAATCCACAGTCACACGGAAAATCGATCAATCCATACAGTGAAAACGCTACTCAATTAACACTGTTACACAACTACTCAATAAAGGGCTCATCCACCGAGGTATATTGAGATTACATAATGTCGCTCCAATTTCACATTTTATACGTGGACTCAGAATTTATAACTACAGATAATAGCTACGCAAGATACACATAATATCCAATACATGAATTTTATATCTTTTGTCTGCAGATGTGGTCCACATACAAAACCTTGATTTGGAGTGCATGAGTGAATGCCCAAGTTTAAAAAATCTCGGTAGAAAATTAATTTCCCGTATCTGTATTTACCAGCATTTACTTTCAGTTTTGACCAACTAAAAATTCATGATTGCAAGTACCAGTTTTTTCGGAATACTTGATGCGGCACATGGCAAGAGAAGAGTATCAATAACAATGTTCATCATTTATCAATAAAACCAAAGAATGAGTTAAAAAAAAACTCAACAAATGACATCTTGGTGACAAAGTGATCAGGATGGAAGCGGACGAGCCATAAAGGAGCTTGCGTATGTTCAGCGCCTTCTTTTTTCTCCTCTCCTGATCAAGAAGAGCAAGTCAAAAGAAAGGGGTAAAGTGCACAGGAATATCGTACGGCAATTCGTACACCTTAATGACAGCGGTATGGTTGTCGAGCGGCAAGAATGTGCGCCAGAAGCCGAAACGAATGAAGACAGCGTGTGGCAAATATTTCTGAAGTAGCTCTGTTATGGCCTGGAGTCTGACCTGGCTTCCACATGAGTACTCTGGGTCCAAGAGACAATACTCGCAATCGTGTTGCAGCAGGGGTAAACCAGCAACAGCGGGTAACGTACGTATAACACGTAGATGGGACTTTAATCCTAGAGCGTCACGGTGTGTAACTGCCGGCCAGCGATAAGTTTTTAAACGAGTGACAGATCTTATTTGTCTCATGTCAACCTCTCTTTCATCGATATAGTTGAAGTAGGTATATTATTTCTTTAAAAAAATTCCAATAGGACTTTATAATTCACCAAAGTGTCGCTAAACTTGCTGGCTATAGTTATGTATCTGAAGTGTATGACGGATGCAGCGGTGATGCTTCACGTCAGAAATTCATGGCCATCTAAAAAATTGTCAATGCTCTGCCATTTACGGGGTTAAAAGCTCCGCTAATGTCTATAGTAAAGAATAGAAATTTCGGCAAGAATCTTGTATCGAGCTCATCCAAACATATTTTAGAAAAATCGTCAAGTGGAATTTTTCCTTTTGTTACCGGAAGTTATCAAACTAGCAAAACACAATGAAACCAAAGGCTAAAATATCTGATTTTCCATGGCCAGCCTCCAAAATACATCAATATGAACAGAGCTTGAAGAGACAACAATAATATTTAGCTTTCTGTCAGAACATAGCGGATATCATGTACGTAATTCTCACACAAATATCAAGTCACTTTCCAGGATCACATTAGATAACTAAATCAAGGTGCGAAGACACCAAATTTACACTCCAACAACTTCATGAAAAGTCGCTAAACATCCTTGTTTTGTTCAGACTGATAAGCTGATTTCAATACCTTCAATCAGCAGTCTACAGAGCTAGGTTTAATGAATCTCACCAAACATAAACAGTCATTCATGAACTCGCTATTAGAAGAGACATCAATACAGCAACAGGTCGTTTTAACTCAAGTCCATTAGGGCTTCATGCGCGCCGGAATTACCACTGCCGCTGTCTTTCTGGATGCTATCGTATAGCGTTTCCAGCTCAGGCGTCGCTCTGATGTGCGCTACAAACTCGGATAGTTGGAGGTTTTTATCAGCATCAGGGATGGTGAGGAGTGCGGCCACGGCACGCATAGCTGAGCGCTTCAGCTCGTCCTGCTTCTCGTACTCTTGCTTTACTGAATGAGCCTTCACTTTCGATGTGACGGTGCTCCGTAAAGGTTCTACAAGTCTCTCCAGTCTGAAAAGAGAAAACCATTATTGAAGGAATAGATTTGCTTTGTACGGTTATTAGAAAGATACATAAAGCAGTGTCCTATTAAGTTGAATAATGACTGATTTCAGAAACAAATATTCTTAAAAAATTGACAACGTATGTGACAATTAGTCGATTTATGAACCCTGAAAATCAATGCATCTCTACCATCGATCAACAAAATCATTTAAGCCTCATTAATGAAAATGCAGACTTGAGTTCTAAAACACAATCATTAAGTTTTGAAAAACACCTACTTTCAAACTTTTAACTTCAACTTCAAAACTCATCTGTGCGGCCAGAAATTGCCTCTCATTGTCGACAGAAGTTAGTCTCTCAGTGTCGGCTGAAATTGGCCTCTCAGTGCTGCCACAAAATGGCTTGAAAAGAACTCTGAACCTGCGTGAAGGAGGAGCACAGGACTCACTTCTGCAGCACTGCCTGAGGACAGAGGTGCGCGAGTCTGGTCAACATGAGGTAGGTGAGCATCTTTATGTCGTAGTGGTCCCTCAACCCGCTCTCGACGTGCTCCAAAAAGACGTAGATGTCGAGCCGGTCGAGGCAAGTTTCGAGGAGGGTGTACATGCACTCAAATGCTGCCTTGCGAATATCAAGGCCATCGTCCACAGGGTGCTTGAAGGGGCCCATCTCTACTTCGTGAATTAACTCTTTCTGGAGAACAAAAAGTATTGGATAGGATATCATAGCAAAGAATAGAAGTACAGATGTACATTAGTTTGTCTTCTTTATTTCAATTTATTTTTAGCAACACATGATGACAGATATACAGAAACGAAACTGTACAGTTCATGTCAGTCTTCTAGGAATTCTTATTAAAATTTCTGAAATGATTTGTCAGAAAAGTTCTCATAATATGCATACCTCACGCACCTAAAATTTTATTTTTTGTTCCTGCTTATGAACATGTTTTTAGGGCACCATACTCTTCTACTTCTTACATTTGTGCAACAAATTTCTCCATGGTTTTAGGCTTTAAGCCACTTACCTGCTAAAACCAACTGGAATGAATTAAAAAGACAGCTTAGTTTAATTATAATTCTACTAAGGGTGGATATACCAGGAGATAAGCGTAATCCACATTTCAGTGTAGTAGTCTCGTTCAGCCAATATCACACTGAAGAGAACTTCAGATTCATGACCCAAGGTTCACTACAGGTTACAACCAGGGGTCGGCAAACTTTTTTACCCGTCGACCCCTTCAAAGGATATTTGTATTTACATCGACCCCCTCCATGCACACACACATACAAATAGGTGAAAACAAAATATTAAACCATTATTGACATTTTTGATGACCATAAATAAAAAAAAATGTTATAAACCAAACCAATCTTATGTTGTACCCTATACAATGTTTGAATATAATGTTAAATATATTCTTATAGATATATAAGAAAAAGAGGCAGTCTTCACTGATATAAAGTAAAAAAGAAAAGAATAGAAGAATAGAAGTTTACGTACCTATAGAGAATTTTGACTGTTTCGAAATCTAACAATACTTATCGTTGAAAAATTGATATGAATTTAATTATATAAAACAAATGTGCTACTAGACAATAATATTAACTGCCATGGAAATACGCAATATGCTTTTTATCAAAACAGAATAATGAAAAATACATTAACTTACCTATTTATCAATGAACTTGATTTTCACGAGATGGATGAGGTTGATGAGAGGCAGCAAGGCTATTGATATTTGGTTTAAAATTGGTACGCTTTAACCGTAAATCACCACGGTTTTCCAAGTTTAGTCTATTTCTCTGCTTTGTTAGAATCGCATTCGCATGGCTAAAACCAGCTTCAACCATATACGAAGTTGGGAATGCAAGCAATAAAGCTTCGGCTCTTGCTTTGAGCTTGGGATATTTAGTGGCAGTACTGACATGGGTCCAATATTCAGTAACGGTGTTACGTTCAAACAACGCTTTAGCTTCCAGATCTACGCACATTTCGACAAGTTCATCTTCTAAGTCAGATTCATTACTTTTGTCTGTTTTTATATCAAACGGAGTGACAAGCCATTCGGGAACGTGCATTTTTTCCAAATCTTGGAAATGTGTTTTGAAGTCTTCTCTTAATTTTTTCAGATGTTCAATCTATCTCTCCAAGTCACTCTAAAAAGCTCTCAGACTCTTTCAGCATTCACAAGTCTGAAAAATATTTTAAATCTTTCCGTGCCAGTGAACATTTAAATAGCTCAATTTTTGCTTAAAAGCCCATGATAATTGTTCGAGCTTGAATGATTGTCACATTTTTGCCTTGAAGACGTTTTTACACTTCGTTAAATTTCGAATAGAGATCTACCAAATAAAACAAATGGCTCTTGTACCGTTTTAATTCGCCACATAATGATGGATCTATATTTCTTAAAAATTCTTGTTGAATCATATAATTCAACAAGCCTCAGCAAACTATCGCCTCTTGATAACCACCTTACTTCAGTGTGCAGAAGAAATTGGTTGAAAGTTTCATCATTTTCTTCACATAGTTTTGCAAATAGTCGGCAATGCAGAGGATGGGCTTTAATTTTATTGATAGATCCGATGCACACTTTCAAAGCTTCATGCAGTTCACCACTCAGTTTATTTGCTACAAGATATTGTCTGTGTAAAACCTCTGTAACGACCTACCATAGCTGGTGCGCCGTCGGTTGAAACTGCACTAATATTACCGAACGGAATTTTGTGCTCGTTCAAATATTCTCCCAAGCATAAAAAAAATCGTTTTACCTTTTGAATCAGTTTCAAAGTAATCAGCAAAGAGAAACTCGTCAACAGTAATATTCAAAGTCGGGCTATAAAACCTCACATAAGCCATGAGGATATTTGAACTTCCAAAAGTTTATTCGTCAAGTTGAATAGCAAATTTAGAATGTTGGAGTTTTGAGGTTACAGTTTGTTCAACATCAAAGGCCATTTCCTCAATGCTCCGCTGCACAGATCTTGCACTTTACAGTATGTATTTTAAAACTTGTTTAGAGCCTTTCTTCATAACATTTTCGTTTGCATCTTTTATAGCAGGTAATATGATCTCTTCGCCAACAGTGTACGGCTTGCCCTTCTTTGCTATATTAAGAGAAATGCTGTATGATGTCTTCAAACCGACTTCACTATCAGCGCTAGCAGATGATTTTAAAAATGTATTCAAGTTTGGCTGAGCTCTTAATTTTTCTTTCAGCGTTTTGAAATAATCAAGATCTTTGTTTTTCTTATCAGAATGGATCTTGTCTAAATGGTCTTTCATTTTAGCTGGTTTCATAACATCATCGCTAAAAATTTTTTCACACAACAAACACATGAGCTTAGTTTCGTTAGCAAGCGATGGTACAAAGCCAAATTTCAAATACTCCGGAGAATATTGCCTACATTTTTTCTTGGCATTGCTATCGGGCATTATGAGCATTGGAAATAACTCTTCATGCAAAAAGCAGTGCAAGTTTTAAACACAATAACACAAGCAGTAAGAGACCGGCACAAACCAAATGAAAGATGGCGGGCAACTAAGAGCAAATGACTTTGTACGCACCTGCTAACGAGACTGAGGCTGTTTCGAACGTGTTACGAGCTCGTTTGAATTCGTTCAACAACAAAGTGTATGACCAAAATATGATAAGAGCTATTATATCGTATCGACCCAGTAAACACAGAAAACAATAAAATGTAACATCGTCAATAATTACTAAAAATCGATACAAGTAAGTATCCTGTAAAAAGTATCGCGTGGAAGGAGTGAGAGTGTACTCAGTTCTCTGTGCTGTGCATGTTTTGTGTATGTGTCGTCTGCACACGCCAGACATACACATACTGCGCTACAGGTAAGGCTTTGAGTAGCTGTCACTAGCGCACGCTGTCTCGACTGCGGTTACTGCATTGTAAGCAATTATTCACTCAACATTTATTTTGATTTACAACATATTTATATTGAAGTTTTCCATTTTTATTTTGTAGATTGAAATTTGACCAAATTTCAAATTTTCATACAAAAAATGTATTTGTATCCAAGGTATTGAAAAATCTAATTGATTCTTTTTATTTTCCTTAATCGAGCCCCTTCCGACTCCCATGAATTTATCGACCCCTTGAGTTCTGTCCTCGACCCCCAGGGTCGATATCAACCACTTTGCCGACCCCTGGGTTACACGATCGGTAAAATTCATACTTGTGAGCTTTCTTCAATTTTATTGCAAAAAACTTTAGTAGAATCATTGCAAACTGTTGTGCACCGCACACAATCATCATCACTATCAGCACCAACCATAATTCTGTTCAAATGAAATTCATAACTCATCGTAATTTAGTACTACTATCCATACTTTAATTGTCTTCATACCTCATCATAACACTGTACGAATAATATCCATTCTTCAATGTTGTTCATACCTCATAATAACTGAGTACGAATGCTTCTCATACCTTAATTTTGGTCTGATCGTAAAGCTGCGGCAGTGTCTGGGACAGCAGGTCACGCACGAGGGAAGGCTTGTTATGGGCAGCACTGTTCAGGGCTACCAGGGCCACACGCCGTACGTTCAGGTCAGGATCTTGAATACAAGACAAGAACTCGCCGATGCAGGGCCGTAAGTGAGCGTCCATACTCGAAGGCTGAAATGAAATTACTTGTAGTCAACCGCAAAACTTGATCAATTACCCAGCAGAAGAATCAACCTAATACATGCCACATGTTTATTTTAGTCCAACACACGAATATACTTTTTCTGGGCAAGATATTTAACATTTGAAATGAATAAACAAGTAACATTTTTCTCTAAAACTATTTAGAAAACAAAATATGGCAGTGTTCTTAATTGTGTGATGAGGCCTATGAACTAGACATCCGATCTAATACACTCGCAGTGTTATCAATAATATAAAAATAAAGTTTGTTAACTACAAAGACTTGAGTAATGACAAAAGACGCAAGTCCTAAATTACTACAAACAAAATTATATCGTAGACGCATTCGCAAATACGGAGTATTTGTATACGTAACGAAGTTACGACACAGAATAATAAAGCAAGGCACAGGCCCATGAAATTTGTCACGTCGACAACGGCGTTTCATAAGTAAAGGTGAAACACTTTTCTTTTCATAAAAAGCTTTAAAATTTATTTGCCATTAAATTATGAATGAACTGTCCTCTAAAATAACCGCAGTGATACACAAAGTAAAAACTGAACATAAAGATGGAAATAGGAAACAACAGAAATAATAGAGACCGGAAATTTTGAGTCATATGCACCGACCTGATGACACCAGTACACCGACCATAACAACACACCGACCACAACACCAACACACCGACCACAACACCAGCACACCGACTGCAACACCAACACACCGACCACAACACCAACACACCGACTGCAACACCAACACACCGACCACAACACCAACACACCGACTGCAACACCAACACACCGAACACAACACCAATACATCCAGCATAACTGACTGCTGACCTGATCAGAGATGGTGAACTTGACAGCAGTGACAGCTGTAGTGCGCATCATGGCGCTGTCGCTGTGTAGACTCTGTTGCAGACTTGGCAACAGCTCCTTGGGCTTGATGAGTGTGAGTTTACCCAGACACTCTGCTACAACGTTGCGGGTGCCTTCCTCCTGCAACAAGACAGCGAATTGGTTACTTCCTCAACTCATACACGGCTTGAACCAAGGTTGCAAACGTTTTCCTACTGCAGCACGATAATCAGTTCGCTAATGTGTCAACTTGTACACTAGCCTGAATAAAGATTCCAAACGTTTCGGGTGAATTTGTATTGCAACACTATAATCAATTCGTTTAATATGTGAACGTGTACGAGTACACCAGTTTAAAGTGGGATTATAGTAATTTTCTCCACTTTCATACTAGAGCTTTACAACCCTAGAAAGACCAAAAAATACTTAAAGGATTGGAGATCACGTGGGCCTGTCTGGTTACTTTTTCATTTACTAACTTCTATCAATGCAAAATTGGTAGTTACCGATCATAATGATGTATTTGCAATTAATAAGTTTAATTTAAACAACTTTAAACAAACAACTAATGTGTCTTAAAAACGGGTCTCAAAGGCCAGATGTTCTTCCTAGTGTTATGTGCAGTGAATATGGTAACTTCTGAATTGGACTTCAAGATATCAGCAATATTATTTATTCTTAAGATAAGGGCATTTCTTCTTGAGATTGGGAATTTCTTCTCAATTAAACACACGGGCATTCATTGTTTAATGCACAAGTGACATGAGTCACCCCCAAACGATTTAAATCATTCAATACCCTGAGGCACACTGTACAGAGGAGCAGCCTATCTCACCTGGCACTCAGTGTGTCTGAAGAGCTGAGCCCAAATGTGTGACACGAATCCTTGAAGCACTTTCACGCCCTCCACCGACTGCGACTGTAGGCTGATCATCTGAAATAAATTAAATTATTCAGCCAGAATATTTCCACCAGTGAGGAAATCATAACAGTGACAAAATTATAATGCAACGGAATTTTACTGACAGTGACAAAACTGTACTGACATTAAGGAAACCTTGGCCTGCTAAATGTGAACAAATCTCAGAGTGAGTGAGGAGCGGTTAGTCAGATGAATTAAGTAACAGATACGTGGGGTAAAGTCTTCACCAAGTTGGGTAATTTGAGAATCAGCAACATCAGAAGGATCTCAGAAACTGATATGCAGAGGAAGATTGATATCGAAAGAAACGAATAAAGGTATTTACGAAAATATGAAAAATGAGTCTTGAATTCACCAAAAAGAAATTTAACCTCATCAAGAAGTGGAAACATCAACAACTGGAAATACACTCACAACTTTGTACATACATACAAGAACATGGGAGGTAAAAATTAGCGTCAAGTAGACACTTTCTAATAAATGATACATAGTTCAATAAATTACCTAGACAGTGAGCCCCCTACATCAGTTAAGTTGCTCAAGTGTGAGACGTAAGTAATTAACTGAACAGCTGCAAAGCTCCGACATAGTACGCTACAAACGTACAACTACACTTGCCACCGGAATTTCTGGACACTTAAAGTCAGGTTGATTAAGCGTTTCCAGTCAGCAAACTCGGCAACAAACGTCAAGTTTTTCTGCACGGTCTTTTTCATGTTTGAGTGTTCAATTATACTTTTAATTAAAAGGGATTTGTTTATTTACTTTTATTGTACTATAAATCACAATATTCAAAAGGTTTATATGCATAATCATTTACTTATTTATTACTCCACGAATTGCAAACAATGGTTAAAAAAGGGGGTTTTATATCCTTATATTGCACCATATATTACAGAGTGTCAAATTTCGCACAAATGTCTCAGCGAAGTGTCCCAAAATCGGCAGCAGGGAATTTTGCATTAAGGAACCACTCGACAGCAAGAGTGAATGTGTTGTCACTCTGACTGCAGGCGCTCGACTACCACTACTACACTGGCCGGTTGTCCCTCGACACACAGGGAACCGCGCAAGCGGCAGATCTTAATGTGCATACCCAAATTACTAAGACGAGCATTCCTAACGAACACGATCTTCTCGCTATGCTAGAAATTTAGTGAACAACTAGGTCGTTCACACACTGACAGCACCACACCTCAACAAGGGTGCAGAAAATTATCTCATCAGTACATAGCGGAAAAATCTCTACCATTGCCGTACCTCCTTGACGGAGTACAGTCTCTACCTCGTAGGCAATAACGAGCAGTAAAAATGTCGTACCTCCTTTAGGGAGTGCAGCAGGAGATACTGTCTCTTGGGATTGTTCTGTATCTCATGCAGCACAAAGGGAAGGAAGGTAGTCAAGTTGCCGCAGCTGAGGTGGCCTAGCGAATACGCAGCTGACGACTTCACTTCTTCACAGTTGGAGGACAAGGCGGCAAGAACAGCAGGTAGCACGTCTGGCAGGCCGCTCAGGTCTCTGGGTAAAAAAATTCCATTTGGTTTTGAAGACGTCTATGATTTGAGCTACCACACAACATGGCACTAAAGTGGAGGTAGATACTGACCTGGTCTATTGACAACTAGTAGCACTGGGTAAATGAGCAAACAAGATCATCAGCTATCACAATAAAACACCGAGCAAATGGATTTCTTTGTTATTAGAAAATCAAATAATAGTCACAACAAGCTCACTCGCAGCACTGTGACAGCTCACGACTCGTATTAATAGAATTTAAATATTACCTAAATGGAGCATCGTTATTCAACTAGAAATTAAAAAAAAAATTTCCTACAATATAAGTTTAGATCCCCTCCAAGAGAATCGTTGCACAAGAACGAATGTAGAATCGATGTGGAACTTACACGTGTTTGCCAATCTCGCCAATGGCTAGGAGGGAGAAGGCCTGCAAGGTGGGGGAGGTGTGGGGTGAGGAGATATCAGCTAGGAATCTCTGCACCACATTAATGGCTTCACTGCGCTCCGTCAACGCCAGTGACGCAACACAAGCCGCCATGCCTGGTAGGTGTCATAAATTCAATTAATTATCATCTAATTACTCAACGAGTTCTAAAAAATAAGCAACACAATCATGTTATATGTATATATTACAATGGGGGTACATACGAATGTTACCTGAGCATTAGGCTTATTATTTAACTCATATATTCAATCACGAAGATTAGCAAATTGCAACCACCTTAGAGATGCACGGATCCGCACAAAGATTTTCACGATGTGAATTAGGAAATGAAGTAAATTATTTTCATGGCTAGTTTAGCACTGTCAACATCAGGGTGTTCAGAAAGATACTGTGGACAATTCTAATCATATTTATTTCCCTTTCAAATTTTAACTCAAAGTTCAAACAACTGAAGAACGAGTATTGCTTGTCAAACACGTATTTGGAGAAAGCCGTAACACAAAACATACACATATCAATAATTCTCATAGAAAGTGGCCAAGTACGCATGTCATAACCAAAATGCAAGTGAATGGTAACTTTCCAAACTACTGTACAATGAAGCTAATATCAAAAATACAGGATTAGCTTCGTCTTGCAGTGTATGAACCTCACACACATCACATCAGCTGGAGAGTACGCTTCTAACAGGGGTTGCTGGCTGGAAGATATTCATATTGGTACGACTGCTTGTGGCTAACGTGAGGAAAAGCTCACATTGGTACAACTCCTCGTGGCTAAGGCGAGGGAGGTGCTCACATTGGTACCGGTAAGGTGAGGGAGGTGCTCACATTGGTCGTGGCTAGGGTAAGTGAGGTGCTCACATTGGTCGTGGCTAAGGTAAGTGAGGTGCTCACACTGGTACCGGCTAAGGTAAGTGAGGTGCTCACACTGGTACCGGCTAAGGTAAGTGAGGTGCTCACACTGGTATCGGCTAAGGTAAGTGAGGTGCTCACACTGGTATCGGCTAAGGTAAGTGAGGTGCTCACACTGGTCGTGGCTAAGGTAAGTGAGGTACTCACATTGGTACGACTGCTTGTGGATGGTCTGCTGCTGCGCCTGGTGTAGAGGAGCCAGCAGGTGCGCCAGCAGCTCCTGGTAAGAGAGACCTGGAATACGGGCGCGCACCAGACACTCGAACAGGTCCTGCAGTGACCGCAGGCATCCTCCTGTAATGGCACACCACCAGTTCATTGTAGTCCAAGATCTGTATTATTATTGCATTCCTTGCTTCAACACAGGAGCCACAAGAACTGCAGTCGATCATTATGATATTATAGTATATTCCTACTTTAACTATTTAGCCCTAATTATTGTATCCCTGGTTTAACCATTGAAGGATAATTGTAGTCAATGATTATTAATATATATTAGTATTCCTAGTTTAATAACCATATTCACAATAGTTGTAGTTAATGATTTTGAATCGGCACTAGCAATGGAGACAAATAAAAGAGTGACGACCAAAATGATGCCGGCGCTAAAGTGTGCATAGTTGAGGTAGTCAGTTGTAAACTATCACACATTATACAGAATAATCAGGTACCAAGTATTCCTATACGAGTATAAAATCTGCTCAACTCCTGGGGAAAATATCTAGGGTTTAAACAGGAAAAGTAATTAACAGGTTCAATAGTCAATGTTTTCTGGTGAGCATCACGCACACAAAGTTCCAAACTTATGAATAAAATAGAGAACATCAGCTGTTGTGAATACAATTGCGAAGTATTCACATGTTGGCGTTGTAGTTCAACTGAAGCTTCAACAGAAATTGTTGAAGTCGAGCTTTTAATGTTGAATTGGAATAGACTGTTGAGGTCTTAATGAGTTGAAACAGTGACAATTGAGGTGGTCTGGGTGTTAAGAGAGATATTAGAATATTTTGACAACACATTAGAGCTTGCACCTAAACACAGAGCACTGGATCACAGGTACAGCTTACCTTGCAGGAGTGGTGAGCGCACGAGGTGCAGGAGGGAAGGCAGGAGGTGGGAGGAGAGAGGGGCGAGACATGCAGTGTTCTGGCGGGTCACAGTGCACAGCAGTGACAGCGTCAGCTGGGTCACGTGTAGGTCACTCTCACTGATGAGGTTTGGCAGCTCCATCACCACCTGCGGTTATTAATAGCATTACTATTTTTATTATGATATTACTAGTTAAACCACCGCAGCCACAACAGGAGGGATCTCAGCAGTGATGCACAGCATTGTACAGTATGTGAAGGTTACGACTGTGATGATGTGAAGGGAAAGCCCACATGATGTATGACACGCAAATGGCAGCCTAAACTATATGCATTAAACGTTGTAATTAATTTCCCAGCAAGTGATCTAAATCTAAAACATGTTCTTCAGGGTATTTTAGTTTGATAGACTAGTTACCTTCAAGTGTATGCATAGGAAAATTGCAACTATTCTACAGGAAACATTATTAACCTGAACTTCACTCGCATGGTGGTAGAACTAAATTCATTTTCTATTTTATTGAATTGATTATCTCACACTTACATAGCAAAACGTTTATCTTAGGCATATGAAAATTTGAAATTCATTTGCCATCACTTTAGCGTAGTAGTTGGATCAAAATTGTGCACGAATGCCACAATATGAACAAGGGATCGCAAACCAAAATATAAAATGTATGAGACATGAATGACAAAGACACAGAAGACATTTACGAGACATACTGTGAAAGAAGCGATAGAACTTGGAAAATATATAGTAAATAAGCGTTGGCTTTTTCCTGTGAAAAAGTGCCAAATAAGACAAAAATACGGGACGCCTCACTCTTAACACTAAATATGGAAGAGTAGCCACACTCAGTAACAGCTTATTTTAACACTTAACATGTACAAAACATCTAAACACCGCTCAGGTAAGACAACATGGCCGCAGTGAGACTCGCAGGTAATTTATAACACTGAACACTAATAGACACTGCTCACCTGAGACAACATAGCCGTAGTGAGAGACTGACTGTAGTTTTGCACCAGCGTGTCCAGTAACAAAAGTGTGGACAATTTGAGCGCCCTCTGATTCTTCCTGAGGAAGCCTGAGAGCACAGGCAACGCGTCTGCGAGAATAGGACGCAAGTCAATCCGCAGTGGCGATGAAGCTATGGTAGTGAGAGCCTTGACGGTGGTGAGGCGTGTGATCTCATTCTTCAGGCGCTCCAAAAAAATTGGTAAACATGAAGCCAATTCGTCCTGCTCAGCACAAAAACACTAGTTGGACATACCATACACAAAACGAGAAGTGAACCTCAATATATGTGTTCTCTAAATTGTCATATTAATTACAGATCACACAAAAAAATTAGATCTTAAACTTTAATAACACAATCAAGTATTTTCTTGAATCAAATCTACAGCTCTAAAATGAAATGATGCAACTCAAAACCTGCTTTTGAGGCCGTTATTACAACTGAAAATATTGAAAGAAACCAATTCAGGCAATGCTGGGGAATTTTAGCATATTTCAGAGGCCAAAGAAACACAAAGGAAGATTTTGGTCTTTTAGAAGGAATCAAAAATTTAATTTCAAGCAACGAAAAAACAACTTTCTGATTTTATAGAAGTAACCAAAATGCCAAGCCATGGAGACATAAACGAACATCACCATGGAATGAAAGAACCCCTAACGTCATTTAGTTGAGACGAAGGGAAAAATATCAAAACGTAAGTACATGGAAACATAAATGAACATAACTGATTGAACAAAAGAAACCCAAAGGTCACATAATGGATAGGAAGTGCAATAATAATAGAGGTACACACCTGCAGATGGTCTCCCAGATGCGAGATGATCTGCCCCATGCAGGCAATGGCACGCTCCTTCACCTCCTGGTCCAGGTCTGCAGCCTTGAGGCGTGCCAGCGTGCACTGGTACAGCTGCAGGGTGTACGGGGTGAAGTCGAACGAGGAGGGCTCACCTGCAGTTGTAATAACTTTTTAAATTCAAATTTTGTCATGTAACAAAATTTGAGTAGCGAGAACTTAGTGAGGTACTGGAATGTCTCAGTGGGATGTTTAAAACAAACTCCTAACAAAATACTATGATTTTTCATGTCTCAAATGTAAAAAAAATTACAAGAAATTACGAAATTTTTAGAATTGTAATACGAAACAGATGATGCACAGAAAGAAATGCATTCAATTTGTGAGATATTCCTCGAGTGCTCGATGGCACTCACTGGTGATTAAAACACAAACTAGTCATAATTTGTCTTGGCACTCTGCCTCCATTTCAGAAAGTGGCTCAAGACGAGCTGATGAATCCACTCTAAGTACAGCCACGCATTTCCCGTTTTTTTTTTCAAGAAAGAGTGGGAATGGGGATATGAAGGCTTCCAGCTAAGCGGCAAATGTTTACTTTTGTTCCAATATAGTAGCGTTATATAAACTCTTCCTCTCACTTAATCCTTTAACGACCAAGTTATTTCTTCAATAAATGAAACTTTGCTTAAATTACCACTTATTTTTACTTTTGTTTTTAATTTCTCCTAACTTCAAAACAAACATTTAAAATATAAGAATAAAGTGATTGGTTTCTAATGGACCTCATGGAGGGTTGTTATAGGGTAACACTATACAGTATGCAAGTACATGCGTGCCAGAGCAACATCATAGACCAAGCGACCCACACACATACTCCATTCTGTTCTCTGACGCTCATGCCTGCAGACATTCCTCTGCCATGCAGTGCTCCTCTAAATTTATCTAAACATTCATCCACCATAAACACTTTATATTAATTTCAAGGTTTGCTTTAACTAGACGTTGTTTACTTCTCTTTCCCCAGACACAAACCTTGCCCACTAGCACACCTAACGCCCCGTCCTCCCCATCATAAGCAAGGAGTACTGTCGGTAGATTAATAAATATCTTAAAATTGTAAAATATGGTTGTAATTTTGATATCTACTTGCCAGGTTGTAGGGACCGAAGGTAGACATCGTCATTATTCGAGTAAGAACTGTATCTTAAATTAGCGCTATATTATACAAATAACTCACTCTTATACTTCAGCCTCCAGTATAGCTAGATCAAAGCAGTGTTTGCTACGCACAAATTTTCAATTTCATCATTGTAAAACGCGATCTCCATCTTTTGCATTCAGTCCGTAGTTGAAGTGACTATGCTATTCCCGCTTGCAAACTCCAAGTGAGAACACTGGTACTTTTTCGTGTTGTTTTGTGTTTTTCCAAGCTGTCTATTCAGTACTGACCTCTACTGTTTGTACATCAGTCCAATTTTTAAAGTTCAACTTCTCTTCAAGTGTTGGGAGAAAAGGACTGCTCGATAGGAATTGCAGTAATTGTACCTCATATGCTGAAAATTTTCTTCGAAAATCGACCCTCTAACGACCTATTCGCCGGTTGTTTGAAGTTAATTTGTGTACTTGGTAGCCATAGTTCTTATTATAGAAATTATGAAATGTTATATAGTGTGAAAAGTACGCTGTTTTTGCTTATAATCTTCACGCACGAGTTTTGTAAGAATTCAAAATGACTCAAGTTTCTCAGAGGGAATCTGATTGTTGTCAGCTGAAAAGAAAAGTTTTGGGGTACTATTTGACCCCGTTTTCTTGCCTAATGAGTGTACTCGTACTTATCACCAGCTTGGTCGACTGGTGAGCGAATCTGCTTGCGAGCGGAAAGACCCGGGTTCGAATCCCGCTGCCGACATGGTTGACGCAGCTGGAAATACGGCATGGGACTTGGGTAAACAACCGAATAATTATCGAAGTAATTATCCGACCCAAGAATGGGCCAGAAGGTTCGTTCCTATAGCCTCATTGTATTCTAGTAATAAGTTTAGTTTGCTTGTGCATCAATGGCTTCGATTATACTGCACTAAGAGTTTCACAATGCGCAGGTCAGTTCATCAGTTACGTCAGTACAAAGATAACATGGCACATAAGATTACATACAATATGCACAGTACATAGGTGCAGCCAGGTCTAAAGACAACGACGTCCCACACTCGTACATGCTTCTTTCTAAATTAGCTAACCCCACCTACCAATAGGCCTGACGACCCTGACGACACACTGTAGCACCAGCAGGGCTTCAGCTGTGATTTTGTAGAAGGGCTCAGTGGCGGCACAAGCAATGAGGGGCGGCAGGAGCTCAGCTACGTGCGGTTGGAACACCTCGCCAGGATGCTGCTGCAGCAGCGTGTGTACGAACGACAATGCCGTGATCTTCATGTTGCTGCTACTTGACTTGTCGCTGCAGCCATACGGTAGATATTATGCGATCATTATGATGCAAAGGCATAATGGTTTTATAAACTCAATGACGCGAATACTTGTGTATTTCATAAAAGGTACTTTTACATCACTGCCATTTAGTGGCTGCTTCTGTTCGACTTGTGATAATTAGACGAACATAGCGACAATATACTAACTTCAGATGGACAAACAAGCCTGAGAAGATAATCAAGCACTTACACAGAAGTAGAAATGGAATAAGACAAGCCATGAATTGCACTGCCACGAGAAACTTTCGGTTAAGGCTGGTTGTATTGTACCAGTGGGTAACAGAAAGATACGAGGCGTATAGTAACATAGTGACGTAAGCGACACTCTGAGGTTGGAGCGCAGGTCAGGCAAGCAGCTCACCTGAGGCTGAAGTGCAGGCCAGGTAGCAGGGCAGGGATGTGGTTAGTGAGTGCAGCAGGCAGGGCGAGGATCAGTTCAGTGAGAAGAGCAAAGCAGCCCTGGCGCGTCTTGCTGCTCTTCTCACGTAGCTGACGGTGTAGTGCACGCACAAGCAATGGCACCTGTTCCAGAGTACCAATGTCACGTACAACAGACCTCTTATTTGGTACAGATATTGAGCAGGAAATAACCAATACTGCTGTACAATACCTAAAACACACCAAGTTTAGGCAAGTCTAGCAGGAAAGCTTGACCAACTTCTTATGGTATCACAGCGGCGACGAAGAGTGACATCTACATGGCTCACTGAGTTTCTGCAGAGTTCACCCAGAAGTGTCTGGACTAAGCCCTTCTCAAAAATGATAGAATACCTTCTGTATAGAACAGCTTGTACTCTGCGCCATCCATTTATAGTTAATGGTCTAGTTGGTACAGATCTCCATATAGCTGATTCTTTCTTAAGAATATTTATCGGCAAATAACACGACTGTAATATGTCCAATAAGAAAACATCGAGCAAGCAATTTCAATGAGCTTATACACTCAACAGAACAAAATTTGACCAGAGGAACGAGCCGACTAGTCTATTCTTACGTTTCCATCAAGACCTATGCCGTTTGTTTGAAATATATTGAAGTAGTTATCTACTATTTCAATACATTTCAAACTGCGTTTATCTATGATAAACGCACTCAAATGAAGCAGACTCCGCAAAAAAATATCAGCAACCAAAGTTATCCAAACTGAAAAAGTTTGACAGAAACTTCAATAAATTACAGCTACCACAATAAACGACGCTTCATCAGGGAAACGATCTTTTCTCTGACTGCATAAGCCAAAGGAAGCAGCACCTGCTTCTTCAGAAGAGCGACAGTTTCCTCCTCCTGCTCCATAGCAGCATCAGGAGACGGCACTGTGACGGAGGGAATGACGGCAGGCGTCTTGGTGAGGCCTGGGCCTGTGCGTGCCATGGAGGGGCGGCTCTGACGCAGCAGGGCTGTGTAGGCGTTGAAGATGTCCACTTTAACGTTCTCCTCGCGCTCTGCAATTATACACGACAGGGTCAACAGAGATAAAAGCTGAAGGGGATGAAGCGATTGCACTAATATGGTTATGCAGGGACAAAACTGGAGGGGGAATGAAATAACTGAAGCATTGTTAGTACCCCTGCATCGTTAGTACACTTCTCTTCATCCCACACTAAATATTCATGCATCTTTAGTAAACCCATTCTTCATCCCACACTAAATATCCATGCATCTTTAGTAAACCCATTCTTCATCCCACACTAAATATCCATGCATCTTTAGTAAACCCATTCTTCATCCCACACTAAATACCGAAGCCAACTTAGGTCACTCATTCATTACGCACTAAATTAACTCAACCCCCATATTTTTGGTCCACTCACCCTTTACTCAGGACTGAATCAGAGAAGTAATTATCAGGATTATTTTCGTAGCTAACCCTAGGCACGGGGGCCAACCATCACAACAAGAAAAATAATGCATCCCATTAGCAGGCACTTTTTAAAACGACAATTTATGCCCAGACTCAACCTCAGCGATAACAACTGACTCCCAGGCACAACCACAGCAACAAAAATTTATGCCCGCACAACTCCAGCGACAATTTACGCCCAGGCACAGCCACAGACAACGAAGTGTCACTCGAGGTACCTTTGAATCTTGCGATGAGCTGTGGAGACACGGTCGTGTAGAACTGTAGCAGCATTTCATGGCGCGTAGACACGATCGCCTCGATGCATTTCGCTGACGCCCTTCGCACCTGCAAAGCGATAATCTTATTTAATGTATGTTTTAATGCAGGCCAATGTTCAACTTGCAAAAGAATTATACATCTAAAATGTTCTTTTTACTTAAGGTGTAAGAAACTACGTGGGTTAATTTATAAGATTTAAAGTACATTAGGAGTACTTCGAGAAGTATTCTGCAATCCTGCAGCAAATAATCGATGTCTAAAATGTACTTTGCATTAGCGTATAAAATAAAATACTTTTGCTCTTTCATATAAATTAATGTAGATTTCACAGTACGTTATTAAGAGTGTATACACATCATTTATTAATAATAATCATTCATATCGTCTTCACACTCACAGCGAGCTAAAATTTTAACAAATGCTAACGTATTGCAAAGCTCTATTTCAAACGCATGCTCCTGTTTACCAATAATGTAAAACACATAAAATTTATGGGTTTTTGGCAAAGTTTACTGCACAAAAAAACACGTGTTATTCTATGTAACAATAATCATGCGAAACAATGTTAAGCACCACTCATAACCATGGAACAATATTAGAACACGTCTCCATCATAAAGTTAAATCATCTCGTCTTCATTGCAGACCAAGAGATTAAGGCTAACCAATTAACTTTCCATATCCCAATTAACAGAACAACTGATGAGCATCGCCATTGCACAGCCTGCAATACTGCTTACGGTTTGTGCATAACCGTCTGGTAGATTTACCACAGCGGTAACTTTGTTTAGCAGTGATTACTTTGCAACAGAAGTAATTAAACTGAGTAAGTACTACGTTTAGTATCACGATAAGCGTCTTCACATTCATGTACGTAGTATCATACGTAGCAAATGTATGATTTACATTATATGATATATATTGAATATTGGCAATAAAACAACCTGCGTCAAACAGAGTTCAGCATTCATCATGAAGGGCTTAGATCCAAAGAATGGATGTTTAACTTGCCTTCCAACTCATGTCGTCGTCATCAGAATACTCATCGTCTTCCTCTTCTTCCTCATCCTCGTCGAGGTCCATGGTGCCGTTATCCTCCTCGCTGTAGTCGTCGTAATTGTAGTTAGGATCGTGAGTGAGCAGCTTCAAACATATCTCCAGAATCTGAAGGAAAAACAATACGTATCAAAAAAGTTGACTTTTAACGTAAAGTGTAGATGCCCTCATAAATGGGGTCATAATATAAGTGAACCACAGTCACACCCTTCAGCAAATATTCAGAGTTGAAAGTCTTCAACCTGCACTTGCATTTCTCAGCTCATACAAGAAACCGCGCATACCTACACATATCTTTTTTAGCCTATACATCAACTATAACTTGAACTTACATTTCTTGGTTAATACATCACCAATAATTTACACTTGCATTTGAGTGGCATCACGAGTCACAATTCTCAGCCTAATAGAACAGCATGACATACGTCATGACGTCACGAATTGAGGTTACTCAATCAAAAGTTGATTAAGTTTTTGAGCCGTGCGTATAATTTAGACTAAAATAACATTCAAGGCGTATTTATTTCTGGGCCCTCCTCCTCCTTCCTCTTCAGTGGCTGAAAACGGCAAAGGTACAGTATAATCTAAAGATATTCACATAACAATTCATAAAAATATCGAACCAGTACATTTTAACACGTTGACTCCGAAGTGGTACGTATGTGTACCACTGAGGTTAGGTTCTGTAATTTTTTCAGATCCTTCTAGTGACTATGCGTACAAAGTGAAGTTTTACACCAATCAGGCAATCGGAGGCAACGTGTTAATAAAACACGGGTGGCAATGATACGCTATTAGTTGGACCATTGGTGTTTATTGCTGCAAATGTTCAAAATACCTGTCAAGTTGACCTCTGCACAGCAATAATATAAACGTGAAAATTCAAGCACTACATATAAATCTCCAAACTCTGTGGTCGCATAGATACTCCCTAGTTCATTAAAAGGAAGCGATTAAATATTTTTATGAATAATAGACTTAATGTTCTCTATGTATCACACTGTCATGTTAACGCTATGGTTCTCACGCTAATGAGGCACATGTCAAGAAAAGCAAGAGCCAGATGTCTCGTTAGCCATTATTAAAAAAAGAAAGCCCACTTCCATTAGTACTACAATCTTATATAAAAAGAAAAAACCTCGTACGATGCACAAAATCTACGCAAATTTAGTAACTCGTTACAACATTAAAAGAAAAAAATAACTACAGGATCTACACACCTAAGAATTAACACAAAAGAATGGTGAGAAGCAGAGGGGCGTAAGGAATATGTAGAGAAAGAAGGTAACAACAGGATTTACACGCAACACAGTGCGGTGAGCAGTGGTTAAACCTGAGGAAAGTGTGGAGTGACCAGGGGTCTGACCTGAGGAACGTGTGGAGTGACCAGGGGTCTGACCTGAGGAACGTGTGGAGTGACCAGGGGTCTGACCTGAGGAATGTGTGGAGTGACCAGGTGTCTGACCTGAGGAACGTGAGGAGTGACCAGGTGTCTGACCTGAGGAACGTGTGGAGTGACCAGGGGTCTGACCTGAGGAAAGTGTGGAGTGACCAGGGGTCTGACCTGAGGAATGTGTGGAGTGACCAGGTGTCTGACCTGAGGAACGTGAGGAGTGACCAGGTGTCTGACCTGAGGAACGTGAGGAGTGACGTCTTGGGGGCAGCGCAGCACGAAGCTCTCGAAGGCACAGATGCAGTGCTCACGCAACTCATCGTCCTCTGCTCCCACGTACACAGTCAGTTCTGGCATCACTACCACCAGTTCCTTGCCAAACCGGTGGCCTGCCTGCCGTCTGTAAAGTTCAACGGAATAATAATTATTATTATTATATTCCTGGTTTGATTGCTGTATAAACTGCCCACCTGTTTCTGGGCAAGCAAAATTGGTGAGAAGCTCTACTGAAATTAAAATACGAAACAGCAGGACTAACATAATTTTAGTCACTCCATTTCACAGTCCCTAGTAAGATTGTGGCAAAAAGGCAGTTCCTCCAATAGTGAGAAACCTTTTTGATAAGCTACCAATGCTTTCTAGAAGTGCGTAATCCAAACCGAAGAATTATTGTTATCTAAAGGCTTAGATACCTTATGGAAATCGACCCACACGAGTAAAGAGTCAAGATTAGGGAATTTGGCCTCTGTAACACTTAACGCTTACCTCGCTTCTTTAGAAACACAAAAATAGCCAAGAAAGAAATGACAAAGGGAGAAGAACTAAATGAAAAACGAAATGGAAACTAAGTAGATGACACAAGTTTTAAGAGAAATTGTAATGAGCTAAAAAAATATAGAATAAATCTGGAGATAAAATAGTTAAAAAGGCAGACAAAACGTAGAAGGTAAAAAATACGAACATTTTGAAGAAAACTCAGAAAAGGATGATAATTGTCCAAACAGCTACAGGGTGCAACACAATTTCCTTTTTTCAAAACTTTATGAAAGACAATGAAGGAAGTTATGTTGCCGCACCTTGTAGAAAGAAAAAAAAGGAAAAACTAGAATAGAAGCAAGAGATATTTTGTTAAAGCACACAATGGGTAGATAAAATGCCAAAGACAGAGGTAAAAAAGGCTTAATAATTATGAGACCAGGAGTGAGAAGGAAGAGTAAGAAAGTACGTGACTACTTACGCGATGGCAGCTACACACTGGATGTAGGTGCGCACAACGGAGGCCTGCTGAGGGGAGCACTTGGCGATGGAGCCGACGCTTTCAGAGAGGTGGGTGTGCAGGTGTTCCATGAGCCTGTTGAATGTGGCTGGAGAGCACGACACCACCAGCAGTGACAGCGCCACGATGCTCCGTTTCCGGACGGCAAGTCTGCCATACATAATACATATTGGCTCTTTTGAGAACAATTGGCATTGGTGTGCAAGAATTGGGCGTTTTGGAGAAAAATTGGGTCCTTATATACAATACTGGATACTTGTATACCATTCCTAACCAATGGGTCACGCCTCACAGGCTCTATTTAGGGTCAGGACCCACAGGTTAGGAATCACTGTTCTAGACAATTTCTTCTTGAGAGCCAGTAAGTGGGAGTATTCCCGCACGTCTGCGTACTACCAAAACATCAGGATACAATTAAGAAATTTCTTTCAAGTAGTTAAAGTCTTTTTACCGGAGGAGAAAATGTATAAGGAAAATTATACCAACTGAAGCAGCTCATTTAAGCTATGTAAGGAATGTGTACCCTTTCTGCTAGTTTGTAGTACAAAGCATGACCAGCTTTAAACTGAAGTTATGAAACAAACTAGCTCACATCAATCATTTCATGTGAATCCTAACAACTTGATGAAATTTATGATTTGGTTTGCAAAATGAGATAGACCAACATAAAAAGATGGATGAAGCTGCCTTTCTGTACACAATATAATAGCAAAAATGTCATCACCATTCAAGGAAAACAATAAAATTATGAACTAAACAGAACTATTCTCTACAAACACAGGACTAAAAATTGCCCTTCCAAGCCAAGCCAAGAAGACACTTCTACACACCACGACATAACACGACACCATAGTTGAAGTCAACATCAACAATGACACATATATATCAGAAGAAAAACAAGATAAAAGCACAAGTTTTGCTAGGTTCCGTAGCATCAGTCACATTCATTAATCTTGCCCAACACAGCGATGATGCATTATTGTCGGTCAAGGTTATTGATTAAACTCGTGTTATGATTACAGGGGCCTCGAATTTGAATGACGGCACTGATGTGTGCTATCATTAATAGAGTGAAGGCCTTAGCACAACATAAAAGCCTACAATCATTAGTGTGGTGAAGACGCAACACAGCATCTATGCCTACCACCATTAGTGTGGTGAAGACGCAACACAACATCTATGCTTACCTAACCTAAGCTTAGAGCTATTTATGACAACCTGAGCACAGCACCAAAGTGAACAGTGGGCATCTCACCTGGACGAGGTGAGCTGCGGGAGTACGGCACTCACAACGCTGGGATGGTATGGGAGCAGCAACGAGCCAAAACGTGACAGCAGGTCACACAGAATATCCAGAGCTTCCAACTGTACTCCAACATCCACTTGCTGCCGGTGATTAAATTAAGTGAGTTCTTATTGTTGTTACATAATTCCTTTTTCAATGACACATGGCAAAGTTGTTATTTCAAATGTTCTAGCAGAAAGAATGCTCATCACCAGCTTGGTCGACTGGTGAGCGAATCTGCTTGCGAGCGGGAAGACCCGGGTTCGAATCCCGCTGCCGACATGGTTGACGCGGCTAGAAATACGGCACGGGACTTGGGTATACAACCGAATAATTATCGAAGTAATTATCCGACCCAAGAATGGGCCAGAAGGTTCGTTCCTATAGCCTTATTCTATTCTATTCTATTCTAAGTATTTCAATGAGGGGTAAATGTCCAAAGAAATGACTAGTTTATTTGAATTATTCCTTCTATAAATAGCTGACTAGTTTATTCTATGGATAGAAGTTTAAAAAAATCTATAACTTAAGAAACTACAAGATGAATAAATAAATTTTTGACAGATTACTTCAGATTACTTTTGAACAGTTCCTCATACTGATTGAGAAGTCAATACCTGACATTTTATACAATTTTAAGTACAGAGCTCTGAAAGCAAGAACAAAGCTTACCTTGACAATGGCTTCAGAAAGTCTGTCAGTGACTCGCTTGCAGATGGTGCTGACAAGATTTGTAGCATTGGTGGGCAGTTCATTGATGACTGTTTTGAGGGCAAGACTGCTCATGTCCCTCAGCTGCTCTCGGTCGCTCAGCATGTGGTCACACAGGCTGTCAACAATGTTGTGGATGTGGAACTCCTTTACTTTGTTCACCA
Source organism: Trinorchestia longiramus (assembly GCA_006783055.1). NCBI lineage: Eukaryota > Metazoa > Arthropoda > Malacostraca > Amphipoda > Talitridae > Trinorchestia > Trinorchestia longiramus. Next base: position 110,303 of record VCRD01001077.1, on the reverse strand, counting down.
GAGGACCCAAGCTGTAAAGATGGACAACTGATAGATTTCCTAGGAATAAACAAAACAATCAGACACTACAGCCCTACCTAAATCCTGCATACATCTAAAAGAATAACTTTTTCATGCATTTTAAACATGGGCTAGTAAAGGATTTTCAATTAGATGATTTTTTGAAAATTACATTGGTATTAAGCATGTAATTTTATTTGAAATTACAGGCCCCATTACAAAATATTACCATGTTTATGAGGTTGCAGTAATATAACTGCCAGTATTTATCTACTTGCCATTGAAAAATGGGAATAACTTCAGTGATATTTTCAAACATTGAGAACAATGGAATAACTTATGGACTACTCATAAAACTTCAGTTATATGAACAGCACATGTATCTTCCTTCTCTGCAGATTCTTACCAAGATAAAAAAATGGAAATAGAGACAAAACTGAACTGTTAAACAACCTCAACGAGTAGTAAAAGAAAAGCTCAAAATTACCACACACAGTCTTAATTGATTGATGGTGATTTACACCTACCATAGAATAATAGACAAAAATATACTGAAACATACAAAAAATTCTCTATGATCTGGCATTAAAGTTTGACTGAGTAGTCTTGAACTCACCACTTCACTGCCAAATTCTGCACTTCTCCATTCTTGTCCTCAAGCAACTTAAGGATCATCCTTACAACTTTCCTCTCACTGTCATCATCCAACTTGATGGAGTCCTTCTGCAACTCAGCCATCAAGTCATTTGCTGCCATGAACCGGTAATCTTTGTCAATGCTGGTCATCTGAAATTGGAGGAGATACAGTAAGAAGCCTTTTCATATAATTTAAGATGAAGATATGAACCCAGTTAGGGATGTACACAAATATAAATTTATTAAAGGAGAGGACAATGTTATCAATGTGTACTACAAATCTAAATGCACAATATGTTTATAAATCAGCAAACCTTCAAAATTAGTTAAAATGACTACTTTCAGTTCTATCTTTATTAATTTACTGTGAAATAAAGAGCAAAACTTTGTTAATGGAACATATGATAAATAAAGGGTAGAGACAATCAAAAGAAGGCAAATAAAAACAATTTAACAGTAAAAATATTATGTAACACTTCTAAGAATTGCATATTCCTCAGCAAAAATAATCAAAACATCAAAAATATAGGTCACACATAAGTAAATACATATAAATTAGGAGCAACATCTATGTAGAATAACTGAGAAAATATTCTGGTTGCCAAAAAATTTTCTCAACAATCAAACACAAATCATCTTCACATATATTATGATACTAAAATATATCCCTAAAATATTTAGTGTTACAGACAAATCATTAGTGGACATTAAGGTTTCCTGGTTTACAAGATCTTGTAACAATACTTGTAAAGTTCCCTGCTGCATTCCTGGCTGCACTAAACCTAGAGGTTGTGTTTTCTTGATGTTAACAAATCAAGCAAGCTCAGAATAGAAATGATTTGACACTTCCTGATACCAAAATTATGGCAGAAACTGATCAAACTAATTATAATAACAAAGCCAGTAATAAATTGTTAATTTTCTCCAACACTAATTAGCTACTGAAGAACTTGGACAAAAAAATAGCAAATAGCCAACACTAATGCAAACCTAATAGAAATTCAGAGGAAATGAACAAATAATGCAATAACAGACTTTGGATATGATTTGATGTTTATATATTTTTAATCTAATGAAGGTAGAGTTGAGGTAACCAGCAATTTATACAAACAAGATAAAAAACTAAGATCCACATCCTTGACAAATTACAAACTAAAACTAAGCTCAAGCAAATTTTGAAACATTTCACAAGTGAGACTTCAAAAGATCAAAATCATCAAAAGAAATATCAAAATTACCAGTATTTCATATCCCTTGCTCACAACAAAGAGGTAGTCAAATATGCATCTGATATATAAGAAATTTTTCTAGTTTTCTATCCTTCTCACCTAGAAACACCTAAAATATTTTCTTATCTCTGCAGCAAAAAAATATAAAACATAAAATAAATACTTCAATTTGGGTCTAGTCGGCAGAGTATGGCAGTATCAAAATTTCTACATCAATATCAAATCATTAACAACTTGGTTTATTGGCTGATAAATAGTAGACAATACAATTGATTCTTACACAATCAATTGAGAATATAATAGTAGACAATACTATATATTCTTACACAGTCAATTAAGGTTATCATAATTTCTTGGAACAATTTACAAGCTAAAATACTCCAATACTAGAAATCACTTCCATATTCAGCAATTCTGACTGTTAGAAAAATCATTAATCTGTTGCTCTAAGTGAGCATTTTTATTGTAAATTAGTTTCAGATAGGCATCAAAGGAAACAAAAAAGTCCCATTAATTCTAAATGAATTATTCAACACATTTCATATGGTTGTCCAAAATTGTGGTTTATATAATAAACCTAATAATACACATGTGTACAACACATAGTCAATGTGTTGAACAAATTAAAATGCATTAACGACATGGTACCTGAGCTGCCCTTGCCGTTATAATTAATACCGTAAATTTTAATCTAGAACTCAATGGCCCCATGAAATAAAAAAAGTATTAAAAATAACCTTATAAATGTTTTTAATTAAGTTGAGAAATTTTTTGATAAGCGAGTCGTTTCATTTAAATCCTCAACAATGAAGTTTTGATAATAAACGCAAAATTCAGTTCTGAATGGGATGAGAAAAAACCTTGAAAAAGTTAACTATGAGAGGAAGTTAAGCTACAGGATTTATGTAACACAATTTGCTAAATGTTTATGAATAAGTAATAGCTAAAATATATTTGAAAGTTTCGCACGGAATATTTAGTTCCAATGAAAGAAAAAACATTTCATTCACGACTTAGGCAGTGTTGCCGGGTGCAACCTAGATACTTTTATTCGCTGATAATATGCAAAAATATTACCTTTTCCAGAAGATTTGATATGTGATAGGAAACTGCCGCCATGATAGCGGTTGAGAACTAGCAAATACACGGGAAAAAAATTGATACGCGTCCACAATGATTTTGAAACTCGGATACACCTTCAAGTCAGATGAGCAACAACAACAATGCGTCGCCTTTCGATCGTCGCTTGATTATAAGTGCCAATAATGGCACTGAACACCTTTCATAAATAAACTGCGACTTTTATGGGACTAGGTACTTTAATTTTTAGTTGGTATTTAAAATATATATACTTATGCATGAACATCTTAAATATAAGAAATTTTTTAATATAGATGCTTAAGAGTTGATTTCAGAGGTGTTTGACAGCATATTTTACGTTAAACAGGAGAACTAGGAGTATAATTTATCCTCGTGTATATATATATATATATATATATATATATATATATATATATATATATATATATATATATATATATATATATATATATATGTCAAGGACTACTATAACCAGGACGTGCATCGCCATGTAGCTGACTACGGTAGCGGAGGCCATTGCATTCTTGGTAACATAACATTTTCTATCGGACAAATTGATCAAAAATTAATTCTTCAAAACAATAGAAGATAAAATAAGGTTTTACATTGAATTTTAAATGGTTTAAAGCACTGTAATGCTTTGAAATACCAATTTTAACCGGACTTAACATGTATTATTGTATGAGCTTAGTGGCCACTTTATAGAAAGCCGAGTTACTGGAATTTTAGACTTTACAAGTTGATTATAGTTAAACCTTTTCCAATGCAAGCAACCAAACATACAAACATTCACGGATATAAATAAACAGACATAAAAGCAAAAACCTGTAGCATGAACGGTACCACCCAATGTACCATTCATTAATGTAGCATGAACGGTACCACCCAATGTACC
>VCRD01001077.1:83335-105377 GCA_006783055.1 Trinorchestia longiramus | reverse complement strand
TTAAAATCCCCCGAGCACAACCAAACTTTACAAACCTACCAAACTGCAGCGATTAGTCAGCCAACCGGGCCATCTTGACAGAGGTCTGAAGGATTCCATTCTTCTGCTAGTCTTTCTCTGAGGGGTTGACAGCAAATTTGAGGGGTTGACAGCAAATAGAGTGAGTGTAGTCGTCAGAATACTCAGAATATTCATGTTCTCGGCCATGCCACTCAGCAACCCACCCAGAAATTGAAACAGTTGGGCGAATCTATACTTCATCTACCCACAGAAACACATTCTTCTGTTGCAGTGTCTGGACTTTGTCAAATGTTTCCCTCAGCACCTGGTCCTTGTCAATAGAAGAAGTGATGTACTGCAGCTTGCGTTTACATGGCAGCACCAAAAAGTCTCTGAGCTGTTCATAATTACACTTCAGGTATAATTGAAGAGCAAAACAATAATCATTCATGAAAAACTGCTTCTGCGATAAAAGTCCCAACAGACGTCAAAAATACCAACTTCTTCTCCTTCTCGGTGTCGACATAGGCTGACATGTGAGCTTGAAGGGTGACAACATTTTGGATCGTTTTGTCAAACGGGATGTCATACATAGTTCATTGCCAAGCGCACAGTTTCGTCGGACTGCGTATACGATCTCAAACCATTGTTGGGATGAAGTATCTTAAACAGTGGTACACTGATGCCGTTCTTGAACGGACTGAGCGTTAGTGGGGAACACAAAGTGGGCTTGTTTTCGAAAATCACAGACAGGCTGCACTCACTAAAGTTGTCGGTCATGAACAAACACACAAGCCTTTCTTTCGATCTTGAAATAATCAAGTTCTTGTACTGCTTCTGCAGGTTACGTTCACGTTTGAAAGCATCCAACGAAGTAATCTTATTCTTCTGAAGAAAATACCACAGTTGTTGGTCTTCCACTTTCGTCGGGGGAGATGCAGGTTTTGGAGATGGCAGACATGAAGCAGTCACATTGAAGATACTAGGAGGGATTTCACTTGTTCACACAACCCCACACTTGTTCGGTATTTTTGATACATATAACAAGTAATAAACTTTGTAAACAAACAGTATCCACTTAGCAATGCAGCAATGTGCCTCGAAACAAACAACAATGTCCGATTCAAACCTGAGCGACAGACTACGACAATGTTTGCACTATGACAGATGGAGGTTAACTGAGGTCAGTAAACTGGCCTCCGCAACCGCAGTCAGCTACATGGCGGTGCACGTCCTGGTTATAGTAGTCCTTGATATATGTATATATATATACCGTACATCCCACAAAAACCCGAACCGAGTATTTATTTTCCCGTATCAGTAACACCATCATTTGACTTATTGTATGCTCTTTTCTATAGATTAATGTTGAGGGATAATTTTGCTAGAAATTAAATAGTTATGGTATCTATATATTAATAAACTTAAAACTAAGTTCGTGTGTAACGCTCCTCATTATTATGAAGTCGCCGTGACTGGCGGTATCGTGTCTACGAAGGTACTATATATAAGGGGTCGTATTTGCCCTCGTGGCTGAAGATCAAGAAGAACAATAATTATTTGACTTTGTGGCGAGAGATCAAGAAGAATAATTAGTAACTAATCAGTAAACGAGGTTGTGAAAAGTACCAATAGATATTATCATCCCATTATTTATTAAGCTACTCACACTGCGTTCGCCCTTCACAATGGAGCGGAGAGAATTAGCCAGAAAGAGACAAAGAAGATTTCGAGATAGACTAAGAACGGAAGAAAGGCAATCTATTCGAGATATGAACAGGAGCTCTATGGTACGAAGAAGACAAAATATGTATGCCACGGATAGAGAGCATGAATTAGTGGAAGCTAGGAATAGAGCAGCTGAAAGAAGAGCTCACATGACTCAAGAGGAAAGAGATGTTTACTTGAACGATTTAAAAAATCGTTACCAGAAAAGAAGAGCGAATATGAGCCAAGAAGAGATAATTAAGCATACTTCAAATATAAAAGCACGAAACCATGAAAGAAGGATGAATACAATTCAAATAAATAACGAACAATTTAATATAGGTCTCATGAATGTCATAAGTCGCTTCTGTTCTGCTTTTAGATTTCAAGGCGAGCTACTAAATTGCTGTTACAATAGAAAAGTTTGCTTGCCCTATTTACAAGAATGCTCTCTACTACTTCGATCGAAGACTGTTGGAGTGTGATGATCATGAAGCAAGAAATTACCGAGACAACATTAGAAATTACAATGAATCTTTCCATATCAAAGAATGCCTATGAAATACATTTCCTTCATACTTAACCTTATATGCTTGGAAGTGAGTTAATTATTGAAATCATGTAATTTACACGGGTTTCTGCTAGTTCTTCTGATGGTATTATTGATACGGGACATACGGCTTCGGGTTTTTGTGGGACATACTGTATATATATATATATATATATATATATATATATATATATAGATATGATTGACCGTCGTGTGTTTATATATTTGTTTATATATATATTTATGTGTTTGTGTCACTTTCCAAAAAATTAGAGAGATACAGAGCCTTATATACTCGAGTCCGTATCGTGGATACCGAGTTCGGCGGGGTATTGCCCTATGATTCGGGTACATTGTACCCGAATACGATACGAATTGCAGAGTCAATTGCAGCAGTAGAAAACTGTCTTTGTTTTCACTAGGAATGTTGTCAATAAAGAAACACTCAATTAAAACGTTTGTCATTTATATATATATATATATATATATATATATATATATATATATATATATATATATATATATATATATATATATATATTGTCTCTTAGCAACTCTCCAAATTCCAAATCGCGGACAGGTAAATTTAAAATACAGTTACCCAATGCGAGTGAAAACTCATGAGCGAATTATTTGATAGAAACTTAAGTACATGTTCATTTGATTTCATAATCCGTAGTTCAGAGATCTCTGGGAACGTCTTTTTTTATATCTATTGTTATCAGCTGAGTCTTCGTTCCTGCCGATGCTGTTGAATCCTGTTCTATGTAGTAGTAAATGCATTGGCTTCTAATTCTGTCTTTGTTTTTTGCTATGTTACACAATCAAGCTCAATAACCCATAGAATAACGTTCTCGCAGTCTGTATTGCTCTTTCTTAAAGTAATAACATAAGAGCAGAGACTATTTCATCATATTTATCTTCACAATTCATTAGGATAACATTAGAATGATTATTTTAGCAAGTTTTGTATTGAAAATTGCACTAAATTATCACAGATGTGACGAAAATATTATAAAGTGTATAAGGCGAGATGCTTTGGATATCTTTTATGAAACGCTTCTAGGTCTGCAGGGAATGACCCATAGATATTGTGACCAAAATTTACTAGTGATTTAAGAATTTATGATGCTTTGAGCGACAAAAGTCTTTTCCTTATTATCCAGCATGCACCTGATGACAGAATAAAGGCTCTGAGAATATTTAAAGAGCAGTTCATTGAACAAGTCTCTTATTATAGCCACGTACAAGGAACTATCAGTACCCAAGAGAACTGGACGTGAGATTGTAAGAGGCTGTTTTTTTAATACAAAGAAGCATTTATGACTCATTTATGTATACAAATCTTGCTCAGTCTTGACGCTCCGTGGAAGCGTGAGGGCAGTCTGTGTAGTGCTTTGAAATATTTTTTTTTAAATTTAAATTTTTGTTGCTAATAATTTTAGAGGAAGGATGTAACAACACTTTGTTTGGAAACTTTGAACATATTTCAAAGTACCTGGCCTCAGTTTTGTGCCACTCCTACTGAAACAAACATTGTGTTAGTCATACTTTGTCGATTCGCAATGAATATTCGTTTCTACTGAAGGGTAAGAATAATTATTATTAGTGTTTAACTCTCAAGTAACGTCATTAGAACACTTTCTGTTCGAAATTCTGTTTGTGTTAGTGATTCAGTGATGTTTTGATTCAAAGGATTTTATAATCTCTTTGAGTTCCAAACAGTGTGGTCATCTAATACGCGTTTGTAGTTCTAGTTTTGTGTCATTTTTGTTACCCTGTTTTCGGTTGTTTAGTAATTCGAGAATATTATTTCCTAATTTTAGTTCAATGTTTTCCCCGCACTCAATTATAAATTTCCTATAGTTTGGGCATTTATCACCCCATATAGTACCAATGGAAAGAAAAATAGTGTCTCACAAGTAAATAACACAACCAAAAGAGAAAAGCTTATATCCAATGACTACAAGAGCCACTGATTCTTTTTGCTGAAACTCGCGCCAGCATTGCGAACAACATTCTTTATTTGTCTTGTGACGCTTTCAGCACGAACAGCAGCTCTATTTGTCCAATGCAGTCCCAGGGGGCGACTGGTGAGCAACCCCGCGTACGAGGTGGGAGGCTCAGGTTCAAATCCCGTATCCGCTCTCGTCTATTCATGCTTGATCATCGATTGACGAGATATACGTCCTGTTCTCTGTGACGCAGGACGCACAGAGTAAAACTAGACCATAAAGGTCATCAAAGCGCCCCCACGAGCCTCAACTTCAATTGCAGCACCGAGACCAGGAAGAGTCACTGGAAATTTCATCACTAATCTTAAGATGTTAGCATGAAGTATTGAAAATCCAATGCATGTATAATATATGTATACAAAATTTGAATAAGACATTTCTTTTGCTGCTCGTATAAACTATTTTGCCTTCTTTTTATGAATATTTAAGCATTCTAAAGTAGTCTCATTTCCTTAAATAATTTGTTTTTATTCATTGTATAATTTTTCTACTTTTAAAATTACTTATTATATGTCGTATGCACAGGTTTCAGTTATAATTCTGGTTCATATTCAAATGAAAGTTCTGAGCACTACTCATATCGTGTAAATATTTCAACCATCCCAAAAACATCTATGTAATTTTTTCCCAAGCTCGTGGAGGATTATACGAAGCTTTCCCCTGAACATCTGCAATTCTACAACCTGATATGCACACTGAGGTCACCATAAGGGAAGGGGGGGTTTGGTAGTACAATTTGTCACCAAATACCTGAACCATAACAGAGTCCACTATATGTATGAGCTTCTCTTGTTCTCGACCGCCCGCTACTCACACCGCAACTTCAAAGAACTCAACACCTAACAAGGACATCTAGCTCCAAGTAATGACGTACCCGGCAACTAGAATTGAAGCCAAGCCTCTCCAGCATGCTTCTACATTTCTCAAACACGAACAGCAGAGAGACGAGTTCTCCCGTGCTCACCCCGAACACCTCCGGTCATCCTGTGATGCTGCCATAATCAGCTTCTTATTATACCACAGTAATGTTGAAGATATTTTGAAGTGTACGATTGTCATCATACGCTTGAAAATATCTGACCAGAACGATTGTCCTTGGGATATTTGTATCAATGGTAAAATATGCCAGCGGAGGAATGAAACCTTAATGAGAGAGTTCTAAACAATGTAATTAGAAAAGTAAGATCTATAAATCCTAGCCCAGAAAGAGATAATCCTGGTAAGCTAGCATGTTGTCGTTAAAGTTCAAACTGATCACGATATCAGTGGCAAAACTGGCTAGGAAAAAACAAAAAGACACTCTGCGCGCACTAAAAATATGTAATGCGTGAGAATGATTATGAAATGGCAAAGTTTGTTAAAGTGTATGTAGAATATTAGTGTAAAACATCAGGTATCACTGTCAGAGTATAACAAATGGACAACTTCTATGTTGGAAAAGATTGAAGCCTCACAAAACAATGACACTTATGAGCTTGCTGTGTTACCTGAGGGTAAATCTGGTGTGGGTAAAAGTGGATCTTCTATGACAAGGTTTGCTTTAATAATAAAAAATAATTCTGCAATAATGATTGTGTGGGTTGATGCCATAATTCAGTAATCGTATCTGATAACTACTATTCAATGAATTTAGTAAAATCATTCCTTTCTTAATTCCAAATGAAAGATCTTGGAATGTGGTTTTAGTTACTCGAAGTGGAGACAAAATTTGAAGATAGTTTTGCCAAGCTGAGCCACTCAACATTTATTAAAAGAAATATTTGCTAAATTTCAAATGTCAAAATGTGATAATAATGTGAAGTTACAATAGAGGTTACAACTATTCGTACACAAAAAAAGTTAATTTAAAACATTGCCAACCAATAGAAAAAGTTGCTATTCATATAAGAATTGGATGCAGGTAACCTAAGTTTCTGGATTTCACCATAACATGCCGGTTTCTGGAACCAGACATTGAAATCCTCATCACTTCAATATCCTGAGGCTGGATATGAGTGGCTAGTGTTGAGCAGCTCACGTGCTAGCCTGCACATCGGCTTCACATTCAGTTAAGAGTTAATCAGCCGACGCATTCCGTCAGTTTTTGGATAGTTTCGTGACTGGAGAGCACCGTCGATACACCGGAAAGAGATTTTCACCATAGAGAAGCTCATGCAGGCCTGTGTTATGGAGAAATTATCTTGCACGTGGGTCAGAATTCGACAGAGGCTCAGCACCTTAGAACTGAACAAAAATAGACTGCAATCGACAGGTTTCATTGGGCGAATACTGAGTTGATTGCATGGTTCAAGTGCCAGCAACTAAATGCATAAAGCCCTTTGTTTATTGATGAAATATGTATCGTCGTGTTCATATGATTTTAATTGCTATAAATGCTCTACAACATACAGGTTTCATTTTTATAGGGAAAGTTCTTGACTCACTCAAGGCAAGCCTTTTCTTAGAGGCTGTCCTATTGATAGAATCCGTTGTCCGTTCATTCTTAAAAATGTATTGAATAACGAAAATTTAATAAAAATACCAAGGGAACAAGTGTAAGCGTAGAGTATAGAAAAGGAAATAAGTACAAAAAAGGAACGGTGTAAACGTGAGTGAAGGGTTGTGTGATGTGGAGGGCACCGCTAGGAAAACAGGAGAACTGTAGACTGTGGATAAATTTTCTCCTCTTAGAAAGAGAAAAAAGACAAAACTATAGAATACAGAAACTGAACTCCAAGCAAAATATTCAAGATTCTTACCAAGACTGGAACAAAAGTTCTCTAACGAATTCAGGCATTAAGTGTGTGTGGACAGCGTCTCGTACCTTCAAAAATGTCCTTCAATGTATCACTAGTCGTGGGTGTTTTTTCAAGTCTTCCATGCACTTCACTGTCAAAATATCAAGTCCAGTCTGATGCTAAGAACTTTTCTCGGAACTGAAGCGTAAGCTCATTAAACTAATGAACGAACTTTCTAAAGAATAGAAATATTCAGGCTCTCTAACGTGTGTATTACTGTAAAAATAATTTACACGTTTAATTTATGTTTAATCATAGAAGTTATTTATGGAATCACTCTGTACCTGTTGTGTTACTCTGATTACATTGGCCACTTTATGTGATACTGAAGAATGATGAAAAGCTGCACGCTTCTAAAAAAGAACGTTAGATTATTCTAGTGCATTGATTCCACTGGAACGTTGCATCTAATTTTGCCTGCTTCAAATATTCTAGTCCACCAGACGAGAAAAGCGGTCATTATCATAGTATGAAGTTCCGCATCAGTAGCCACGAACGGCAGTATTTCTTGTTCCTCTGCATTTTTTGTTCTAGGATTTTTGAACACAGAGAACTGATTTCCAAGAAGAAATATTGCTGTGGTCCGTGGAGCTAGTTTTGCGGTCCACGAAGGATTTGACTGACCAAAACTTGTAAACACTTGGTGCAAAATTTGACGTAAATTTTATTATTTCGCAAGGAAGAATATCACTAAATAATCAAATTTAATCTCGAGTGAAGCGCTAGGATGTGAGGCAGAGTAACGGCAATTTTGAGGTTTCTGCGCTAATTCAAAAGAATGAGGAAAAACCAGTCTGAAAAGGCGATTAAGCGGCCGCCGAAAAACGACTTTTTAGAGCTGACGAGCGGTGGTTTTTAAGAGAAATTCTCTTCACGGAGAGTCGAGAGAAGGGAGTTTCGTTGCGTTATAATCCCATTGTGTTCTGCCTCAGGCAAAAATGCGACTCCTAAAGCGAATGACATCTGCTGGAGAAAATACGGAGAATTATCTTAGATAAAAATGAGTCCTTTGTTGAAAATTGCCGAGGTGAATGGAAATGTATTCCTAGTAGGAGAGTTAATAGCTACGAGCTCTTCAGAGAATATCGACCTGAATAATTCACTCAACATCGTACATGCAACTATTAGATAGCTGAAGTAATTCGGGTAGATATTAGTCCGATGATTTACAACAGTTTTAAAAGGGAATAAAATCGAGGTGTGGCTACATATGTTTTGTATTGAATTAGAACTTCATGTATTATCTTACATACAGTTCATTCACCCGCAGTTCAGTACGTTCCTTACATTTTGAATTTATATTTAGTATGATACTTAACTGTTCATCCCTCCGCAGTACCGAATTTATTTTACTCTTTGAATTAATAGTTAAGTGACCAGGGGAGCTTTATCATTAATTGGGGTTAGTTGAGGAATAAGTTTGCAGAGGGACAGCTAAGGAATGAAAACTCCCATTGAGGAAGAGCTCGATGCTCTTTCATTTGTCTGGCAGATCTCAAAAGTGTGGAAGTTAATGTAAAGTTGAGTGAAGTTTGACAAAGTTGGGCACTTTATTTGAGTTAAGAGAAAAGAATTTTTTTTTTGGATATTGAACAGTTGCAGGTGGAGGCACCGAGCAGCTTTGTTTTACTAACGGAGTACTTTAAGTGACAGAGAAGGTATTCTGCATTACACGTCCCATGAACATTTGATATGCTTTGTTATGTAAGTTATCCAACGATTTAGATCCATTATGCCAATGGACTACAATTATATGAGACACGTACTACAACAAAATAGTTATAGAATAGAACGAGGCTATAGGAACGAACCTTCTGGCCCATTCTTGGGTCGGATAATTACTTCGATAATTATTCGGTTGTTTACCCAAGTCCCATGCCGTATTTCTAGCCGCGTCAACCATGTCGGCAGCGGGATTCGAACCCGGGTCTTCCCGCTCGCAAGCAGATTCGCTCACCAGTCGACCAAGCTGGTGATACTACGTCGTAGTTATAATAGAATGAAATAGAAGTTCCGTTTGGAACTTCAACTTCATCTTTTTCATACTTTGTTGAATGAAGGAACCTAATGCTGATGTATGCTGTGCGTTATGAGCTGTTTTCTTAAGGCTGTATGGAACTCTTCCTTCTTTACAGGTACAAGTAAGAGAACACCAGTTGGACCGAGCATGCAGGGCAGTATTTCCGCAATGCCAGAGAATTTACCGAGGTCGTTAGGTCGAAGTCGTGGTCCGGTTGCGTGTTTTCGAGATCCGCCTACGAATTCAAACATCTTCCATTGTCGAATGGTCTGGAAAGAAAGCGGTTTGAATAGAAATGGCCATTTCGGCTTTCCTGAGAATTTGCATTCGGTGGAAATCCCAAGTTGCAAGCGCACTAGAAACTAACTTTTAGATTAACTTGCTGTGCTCAATCGATGGGTAGAAATTTGTATTCACAGAGCAGCCCAAGTTAGCGAGATCGTTTTAAATGTGCAGACAAATACCCCTAAAATAGTCTGTTTTGTACCCTCTATTAGAAGAAATCTGATTCATTAGAGTGAGTTAGCTGTCGTAGTTAAATTTTTATCCATAACTGATTTTTTACTCGACTTTATAAAAGAGCTATAATATAGTTCCTATCTTATAAAAATAATTAGTGTTACCTTGTTTTCATAGTTAATCTTTAATTCTCTGCTGATACTTAGTGCTTTCCTCTAAGGAAATCTGAAATTATCTTGTCAGTCGAACCTATCTAATTTTACTAGAAGTTGTAAAGCATTTAGCAATTTGAAGGCTTCACCAGAGCCTCCATAATGAAGCTCTGCAATACGAGCAGAACAAAAACTCAGCAATCAGGACAATATAATTGCCATAAATTGAATAGCTTTTGAGCCACCTCATGATGAATCATAATAAAAAAATTCATCAAACACAAGTTCGCAATGAGACATGTACAGGTGATGTACAGGTGATGTACAGGTGATGTACAGGTGATGTGCAGGTGATGTACAGGTGATGTACAGGTGATGTGTAGGTGATGTGCAGGTGATGTGTAGGTGATGTGCAGGTGATGTACAGGTGATGTACAGGTGATGTACAGGTGATGTGCAGGTGATGTGCAGGTGATGTGCAGGTGATGTACAGGTGATGTGCAGGTGATGTGCAGGTGATGCGTGGGTGGTACGCTGTAGGTAGTATTGCACCGTACTAACATTTTACCGTGCAAGTAGCAACATTGTACCGTGCAAGTACCAACATTGTACCGTGGAAGTAGCAACATTGTACAGTACAAGTACCAACATTGTACCGTGCAAGTAGCAACATTGTACAGTACAAGTACCAACATTGTACCGTACAAGTACCAACATTGTACAGTACAAGTTCCAACATTGTACCGTGCAAGTAACATGTTCATTTCAGTTGTGGACGCAATTCTCAAATATTTGCCGAGTACTGCTCCTGTATCGAGCATCGCACTCCAATTAACTAATTAGAAATGCGTAGGCCCTGAATTAATAGATTCTTAGATGCCGGATGCGGTTTCCTTAATGTGCATCCTGAAAGTTGTACTGGAATTGCTCCACGGAACTTGCCCTTCTTGTTGTATTAGTTTCCACTTAACTGTGTACTGTCCATAGTAACTCATTCCAAATTGTTCATTACAAACTTTACATGTTAATTCCATATTAACTATCTAACCGTAAATTGTATTGAAGAAAATTTATCTTTTATAATTGCTGTGATATTTTCTCACGAATTGCACCCTTGCAATCGAATAGAAGTAGTTTTACGGCACAAATTGTCATCCAAATGTCGTATTATGTCACATTAACTGCTGCGTCCTTCAAAAGTTATATTATCCCCACTCGTATTACCTCGACATTGGAGTCTCTTACACAGTTGCCACCCTTTCCCAAAGCTAAATTTTTCGCCGTCAAATTACCCTTAAAGTTTATCCTCTCACACACGATTTGCCCAATCCTAAACAACGGCATTATTCGCACACAAAGCGCTTCTAATAATTGTACTCTTTCACGCAATAATATTGCTCCATCCCCTCAATAATGCTGTATTAGTTGTACACAAGTTACCATTAAAAGCTGCATTCTTTCAGACAATCAACACCGGTCCCACTCAAAAAAGCTCTATTCTTCTCTAACAAATGATTCTTTTAGGCTGTACTAAAACACAACTCTCTCACACAATCTGCCCCGCCTCGCTACACGTACAGAGAGCGGTGGATAAATAACCTGCTTGTTTAGGTCACAATAAAAATATTTTTATCATAAGAGAAATTGTTTTATTAAAAAACTATAAAAACGTCGTTGTAGAGCCTCTGGCAGCTACTTACTTGATGAAGCTTCCTCTTGCCTCGATAACAGCCTCGTTAAGACCTCAGAACCTACTGCTGCTCTTCTTGACTACCTCTTTTGAAAGATTGGCAAAAACCACTTTGATACGCTTAATCAATTGGTTCTTCATTGTGCATGGGGTTTGGCTGGTATTCCATTCGACTGCACCCCATACAAAAAAGTTCACTGGATTGAGGTCGGGGTAATTGGGTTGTCAGACATCAGGAGAGGCGAAGTCATGGAAGTTGTCTGATAGTCATTTGTGTGACTTTCTTAAAGTATGACAGGGTTCAGAATCCTGCTGCCCAATGCAGGGGTGCAAAGCAGCAAATTGAGTGCTTCAGGAAGAACATGAAAGTTGAGAACATTGATGTAAACGTCTGTGTTGACGTTCAGACCGTCGAGGAACACGTAGGAAGGCATGACATCGGCCTCGGAGCTGACGACTCCAAACACCTCGACGGTGGCGGGAAACTTTGTCTGCATCGCCCTGGGTACATCCTTGTGGCAGTAAGCCAACCATTGAACATTCTGAGTGTTGTTAGCTTAGTCCTGGCAAAAATTCTTCTCGTAAGAGAAGAACCAAATAATGTTCTGGTCCACAAGATGCTTCAGCATGTTCAGCAGTTTCTTGGACCTCTTCAGCCTGTTTTCCTCTATCTTGGGAGTCAGTAACTGGCCTCGTTTTATCTTATACGACCTGTAAAGCAAGTTTTCTGCCACACTCTGTCTGATAACTTTCTCTATCACCTTCATCACCCTCGTGATACTATCTTTTGTTTTTCATCAACTCCAGAACCTTCTCTGTGAACTCAGCATCCATCGTGCGGTCAGATCTCCTTGAATGATCATTCACTTTAAGCTTCTTTTCAACATCGGTATTATGATACCCGACTTAAATTGATATCAATACTGCGTGCCTTTTCCATAGACCTGAGAACTTAAAGTTCACTGCTGACGCCATGACTGCACGTGTCGACAGTACAGACACGTCACACAGCTGATGGTCTGGTTTAATTTTTACCGGCTGTAGAGTGATAGCCTGGTCACAGGACTTTCTAAAAAGGTTGGTTACTTATCCACCGGCTCAGTAAAAGCTATATTATTCGCACCCAAATCATTCCTAAACGCTGTACCGTCGCACACAATTTGCTAACCTCTCAAAAAACGTTACTATTCACACACAAGCTGCCCCCAGATTTCAAAACTATTACTCTGGGGGCGCTCAATCTCCTGTCTAGCTCGAAGCGAGTATTGATGAATTATTGTCGCTTGCAGGCCTTTTTTACGGGCGCCTGTGAGGTGCAAAAAGAAGGGCAGCGAGGTCCTTATTGCAAAACTCTCAAGATAAATGACCACACAAACTTTGGGGGCGCGTCCGTCTCTGAGAAACTAACTAGAGTTGCTCAGTGCTGTTTTTTTCAGATGTGATCACAGATTGCTGAGTCATCGAAGGAGATCACAGACTTTGTTGCCGACTGCTGCTCAGTGAGACTCAAAGCTGCCATGCTTCATATCCTTCTACCTCAGTCTCTTATTTACCTCGTTCTGTTTTTTCTAACGTTTATTCCTTTTGTCCTGATGTGCTTCTGGTGATTGGTTTGAAAGTGGTTATCTTTCTTCCACAGTTTACTTTTTTCTTCGTATGTATGCTTCCATAATTTTTGGTGCTTTTTACATTTTTTTTGCTGGCGTTACTAAATAGTGTTGGTACATCATTGGTACTGTATTTGTTGCCAAATCTTTTCTTTCATATATATTTTCGCTAGTGTATTTCCCCTCCATTTTACCCAAATACATTTTTAAAATGAACCAAATGTGCAAAAACAACTTATTTGCATTTCCCTCATTATTTCATTTCACTATGTCGAGCAAGGTCTATTTATCACAAGCGCATGTTTCGCACACAATTTATTTTTATCGAAATGGATTTCATTTTCTCGGTTATATGCTGGAAGGTAAACGTAGGATGCAATTCCTGTGCTTGTAAATTAATTGAAATAACAATTAAAAAATGTTTAAAATTTCTCTCATAACAGTTTAAAATTTATTTTGAAGTTCCTAATAATAGCACGCCATCCCCTTCTTTGGCGTACAGCAGCCACAATAACACGCTGATCTTCTACCAAGAGCTTCACAGTTTTGCTACTAAAAATAATCAATGCCAATAATAAACACACCATGATTTAAAATTGTAATAGACTTCTGTCATAATTAATGCATGAAAGTTGCATTGTTTTTTAAGTACTTTGCAGGGTGAAGAATGACCTATCAACTGATTATTGCCGACTATAGCATTACATTTTGATTTTGTATTTTTCTTTCTATTCAAATACATATAAAATAATAATAGCATCGTATTCACACAAATACCAGTCATAGGGTTCATCTTCCTAATAGTTACTCTGCGTGAACATGGACACTTAATAGAAGCACTTCACTATTTCAGTCAAAATTCACTGACGCTAAGTATTCAATTTTTATGCACTGCTCAATATATAATGTCTACGGTTTTTTATCTCTTTGATCATACTTCGCTGCGTCATCGCCTAAGTTTGGTCTCTCCTTCCCTTGATTCCAATAGAAGGGAGGAAAATGGGCCCATAACTTTAGTTTTTCTGACACCTTTTAAGAAGTTTTGGATTCGGGTATGAGTAAATCATTTGCTTGTTCAGTTCCCTTCATTTATGTTAAATCTTGTTTGATATCACTTGTAAAATAGAGATAATTTGTTCTCGTTTTGTATGTTAATGTGCGGTCGATATTATTTAAATTGAAAAAAACTGAGAACACAAATATTTCAACTCATTGGTATCAAGTTATTTGTCCAGTAATTCTCTTTTTCATGAAATTGTTTAGTCTCTTTATCCGTGTTGTTGTTTTAACATTTGTCTAATATTTATTTTATTTAAAAATACGCAATGAGCAATAGCATTGGAAATTTTCCCAGCAGTAAAAAACTCGCTTATTTACAACATTTTTCAGCACTGTGGTTGCATGCAGGGATAATAAAAACAGTCTGTGGCTTGAGGGCATCTTGAACAGTGAAGTGGAGATGTCTATCTTGAATTTCAGAGCGGAAATCCTTGAAAATCCCATTTTTTAGAACAAATAGCATCAAAATCTATTGGTATCTATGCTCCATTTTTATATTTTAAGAACTCCAAACAGAACAGGAGCTCAAGAGTTCATATAACATTGAATATTGGAGCTTAAATATCACTGGTTCATGGAGTATGAACTTGAAAAGAAGTTACAAGAACTGTGAGCTCTCAACTCGTTACTGCTACACTAGAGCGAGTGGATCCTGCATTCTTGATGCTTCTGAATGTTTTTTCTTTTAGTCTTCTTCTGCTATGTGAATTTTATGCCTCAAGTTACTATAACAAAATCATTACTGTGTCTCGACTGACAATTTTAAATTGTCACAAGTTTCATTAGTTTATGTTATGTCACGAGTTTTATTAGTTTATGTTATGTCACAAGCTGCATTAGTTTATTTAATTGAAAGATCGGTTTATGTAATTTATGAGATAAACTTCGTAAACCAACATTTCAATTTTTTTCAAGTTTGTTAAACGTTGGCAATTATTACGTCAATTGACCAGTTTCTAACGTATGAAATGCATTTCAGAGGTAAGGTAGAATTCGAAAAAAAAACTTTTTACTTGCCATCTTCAAGTAAATTCATAAGCGCTCGATGATTATTAGCTAAACATTGCTTTATTGGCCCTCGTAAATTTTTGTGTTTCAATTCTCAAATACAGTACAATTTACTTTGAAAAACATAAACGATGCATTCAATAATGGGACTATGACTTCTACTGAGAAAAATATGCCTACGAAATTAAACTTATTTATATTGGTAATGACGGTGCAGTTGAGCTTTCAGAAACAGATTTTTAGTTATTACAGGTAGCACTTACTTTGAAGTCGCACGGAGCGATTTACTGAAAATTAACAAGACGCAGTTGCTCCGAGCTAAAACTCTGAACATTTTATTTGAGGGACACAAAACAATCATTAATAATTGCAACAAACCGAGCCTTCACTGAACATTTGAAAGTATTAGATTAAGTTGCTTAGTTGATGCAAAAATTGGGTGTGTTGTAAGAAAAGAGATATCCGTCAATGACTTGTCAAAGATATGTAGAATTTTCTTGAATTCATCTAATTAAGAAAAATGTCTCCGAATCACGTGGTACATGTACAGAAATAGAATCCTCTAGTTGATCTAAACCCTAAAAACGCTTGACTAAGTTCTTGAAATAACAAAGACACAATTGACGCGTTCCATGATTAAAATAAAAATGTATTGTATGGCGTTACTACAATACTTTTGCCTTAAAAACACTGCATGCATCGTTGAAAACAAAGAAGACTCAGTCGACGAGCTGTTTATCATAACGAAGCTTTAGATTAGCTTAATTTTAGTTGAAGAGTAGATGAAACAGTATTTCATCTGTGAAACAGATAATTCTGTTTCTTAGTTTTTCAGTCCCAAGAAAATGGGTCTAAATTACACTTGCAGATGCCCGTCTGTTCGCTTCATTAACAGGAAACTCCTCGGCCGAATAAACAAGACTTTAATTATTGCTCGCGTGTTGGG
Organism: Trinorchestia longiramus; assembly: GCA_006783055.1. Taxonomy (NCBI): domain Eukaryota; kingdom Metazoa; phylum Arthropoda; class Malacostraca; order Amphipoda; family Talitridae; genus Trinorchestia; species Trinorchestia longiramus. Next base: position 89,387 of record VCRD01001077.1, on the reverse strand, counting down.
ATCCAATTACTGACAATTCCATGTTCTAATTTGTTAGATAATTATGTTTGAGACCTCCGACCGACGACGAGCGAGCGTGACTCGCAAATCCCCCAGCGTCTTCAAAAATTTCGCCTTGAAAGTAAAATTAGAATTTTAGAGTTATAAACAAGAATAAAACCATTTAGCAATTATCAATAGTTTCATCTGTATAAGCCTATCATACACATGTTACATGTAATTGTAAGAATTGGCTCATTGATTTTCTAAGTTCATATAAAATGTGGATTTTTAATACTAGCTAATTGTGTTTTCTACGAAATCGCCAAAATGTTCATATTTACAGCTATGTGATCAAATCTTTTCAATTTCCCATGTATCTCAACATTAGCTTTTCCGCACACGAGTGTTATTGATTTGCCTTAATAATTAAGATTGTTTATGCTTAAGAAAAACATAGAGGAACACGTACCAAGCGGACGCGGTACCAGCAGCAGCGCTAACGCTCCTTCTGCTCAATTAGCTATGAAAATGGGACTCTTAAGTTACGGCAGTAATTACAAGTTGTCGCAAAGTTACGAGATGCTCGAAACGGTGTTCAATAATAATTTGAAGTAGAGCACTAATGGCGACTTGGTGTAAAAAATGTTGTTTATGGTACGCAAGGGTTTAGGGCTTACTAGTTTGTGAAACGCTAGATTTTATTCAATTGTTACCCGAGAAAACGTTCAAAATAATTTCATGAGAATCAAGTTACAATGATACAGATTAACTGTTTTAGTATTATTGTCCCAAGCGGCAATTAAAATTTCAAGAAAAATAAAGTGTCCCTCCAAATGTAGTTAGAAATTTTTAAGATACAGATTTATTGACAAATTTAGTTAGTTCTGTTAAAATGCATGATTCGTGTGATGTACTTATACACGAATTTAAACAGACACGGAGTTTTCTTAAAAGGTTGTGAAGTCGGAATCAAACATCACACTGTGCTCAATCAAACATCACACTGCGTTAACTAAAACTGTCTACGCCAGAAGTATTGAACCTGAGCATTTCTTCAGATGATTCGGCACATCACGGGCCATGCCAATCAGAGAACTTCATTAAACTTTTACTCATTCATACGGAAATTGAAAAAATTACGAAATAGTGAGACGAATCAGTAAAACAAGAACAAAGTAAATCAATAAACAACTGTTTGAAAGTTTCCAGATAAAATATATATCCCGGTATAAGAAAAGTTTTACAATAAAATTGGCAGGAAGCCGCAATAAATGATTTTCAATTTCATCTATAATGGTTTGTGATATAACAAAAGTTTTCTCTGAATAATACGAGGGAATAAAATGTACAGCAGCAATTCATCAACAGTTATAGATCATTTTTGAGTTAAAAAGATTGTTTAAAAAGAATTACTTTAGAAAAATTTTGCTCTTTAAACTTGGAAGAAAGAATATTTGATTGGGTTCTATTTGGCTTGAATCCCATTTTTAACGTGATGAACTTCTTGCATCACTGCTGTCATGTTTAGCAATAACGGATTCATGCTTAGTGCTAATAGTAGTGCTACTTGCATTAATTTCTGATTAGTGAGTATACAGTATGTATATACTTATCCCTGGATACTTTTATACACAGCACAAGTATGCATAAGTTATGAATGTTTTGCTTCATACGTCCGTGTTAAGTTCGCTCGTGCTACCTTTATTAATTAAAATAAAAGTCTGTTGATTTATAATGAGGAGCAAAGCTCGTGCTATGACAAATGAGGACGGAAAGCTTCCCAGGGGACGTCAGTAATCACAAGGAAAATACAACAGGAAAACATAACAGGTTCGAGCTATCACGATGCGGGACACACACCTCTTTCTGTGATGGAGGAATGTTTTTCATTTAGTGATGCAAAAACTGAATCTTGCAAATAGATTTGTGCTACTGTTTGTAAATTTGAATTGAGAAAAGTTGTTAGCGTGGAGAAGGTAGAGGCGACTTACAATATTTAAGAAAAGTTACAAAGTTATTTTGACATCGACTAAGGAAACAAGGATTCAGTTGGAGTTTTTCTAAGAAAGTGAAAAAGGCATTCATGTGCAATGAAAGGTACATTTTATTACGTTTTTTTAATAGTATATCAACATATTTGGTTTGCAGTTTGAAATCTTTCTTGACATTATCGGATGCCAAAATTTTTGCATCAGAATACTGTCGCATTGTATGGAGCTTTGAAAATGTACATGAACTAAAAATTGGGAAGCTTTTTCTAACAAGGGAGAGAAACTCTAAAAGAAAATAGGACGGCTGGCAGGGAAGATGAATTATAGTTCGGGGTAATATAATCAATCAAAATACTTGTACAAAAATTTTATTTTTTTCGGTAAGAAAGATGACGTGTAACATTTTTTCTGCATCTTGTGTGAGTTGTGAGCTGTTGATTGTGAGTAGAATCAACGACAAAATAGGAAAAAATATCTACGGAATTTAGTATTAATATTTTGATGTCATGGTGTGACAGTAGATAATTTACAGGGTGAGGCGGATAAATAATCCAGTTTTTTGGTTTCAATCGAAATGTTCTTATTAAAGAATTGATGTAATGAAAAAAATATATGTGCGTATTTAAACGCTTTCTGGTAATTTCTTACTCGATGAAACCACCCCCTGCCTCTATAACAGCCTCGATACGCCCTTGGAACTTGCTGCAGCTCTTCTTGACAACCTCTCTTGAAAAATTGGCGAGAACCCTTTTGATACGCTTAATCAATTCGTCCTTGGTAGTGCATGGGGTTCGGTTGGTACTCTGTTCGACTGCACCCCATACAAAAAGTATATTGGATTGAGGTCAGGGAAGTTAGGAGACATCAAGAGAGGTCACACCATTAAGCATCCCTCGTGCAGTCAAAGATTGAATGATCCTGCCTGGAGCTGTTGTTTCAAACTTGTAGTTATTAGCAATTAACCAGCGTCAAACCTCTTGACAGAGCTGTCGTCCACCTTCAGCCACTTTGTAATTTCGGAATTATGGTGTACGACGTAAAAGGACATAAATACTGCGTGCCTTTTCCATAGATCTGAGAACTTGAGCTCTACTACGGATGCCATGACCGCACGTTCCAACAGTATAGACACTACTGATGATCTGTTTCAATTTTTACTGGTTAGAAAGTGATGACTTGGTCACAAGATATTCTAAAGAAAACAGGTTGTTTTTTACCCACCGCATGCTGTATGTTGTGTTAGGTTCACTTTATGGGAGTAATTTCAGAGGCTATAATTTGAAATTTTTATTAGTACAGTTTTGAAATTAATAGAATTATGAAATACTAACTGTGAGACGCGTGGTCGTTGGGATTCGGAACTGTTTGAATAATTTTAGAATATTGTCAGCCTGTATGAATACTTCAAGCTAAAAGGGATTTGTTTAAGAATATTGTCATCCGCTTCTTAGCCCAAGTTTATATGAGGTTTTCATGCACAACTTTACATCAATAGTTAAATGTACAGGAACTGAATAGTGATTAAAAAACTAGTATAAGCGATAAATATTGGGCTTATTAGCTTCAATTTTGAGTTCTTTCTTCGGTGAGTTTATGGAGACATGGAATATAGAGTTAGAAAAATCAGAAAAATATAAGCTTATGAACATAATGAGCATAAATCAGTTAAAGTACACTATTATTTTATAGTTTTGTTATTTTGTAGTTTTGTATTAAATAAGAATCTTGTATGTAAATTATTAGGTCAGCTATGTGAGGTGCCTTCGCTGCTCTTTCATAAAGGAGATGTTACTCTACTAATTCTACCTAATGTGATTGAAGAGTAAAACAGGAGACGAAAGACAATCAGACTTTCAAGATTCTTGCCATTTGTTCTGTGATAGTCGCTAGATTCTCCTGCTTCTTGTTCAGCACGCGATGCTCTCAAGTTTTATGAGGTAAAATCTGTTCAACTTCAGTAGGAGTTAAAATTCTCAACAAGTTTCTAATCGTTCAACCAAAAAACTATATTGAGCTATAAAAAAGTCAAGTTTTGTTATTCATCAGAGAAGTATAATGTATAAATACATTGCTCTCTCTTCATATCAAAATGCACAAAAGAACTGATAATTATCAGTTCTTTTGTGCATTTCAGCTGTATTTCAGAGGTAGATATACATATTTCTGAGGATATGTCATCATTCGGAGTATAATAATTTACTTTTATTGTGTATATAAATGGTAGCTAATATCCTTAATAACTCAATTGACGTGATTTATGCCGTTAGCAAGGTAATTTTTCAATGAGAACTGGCTTACTTATGATGTACTGCAGTTACCAGTGAACTGCTCTTCAGAAATACGCACCTAAACCTTACAAATTCTTTGATTTGTCCCTTAAGATTTAACTCTGACAGCAGATGCCGATGAATCGGTTTTGATGTGAAACACGGGAGAAAGAGTACAGATTTTGAATTCAGTTTCAATTTTTACAGCAGTATTTTTTTCATGAAGGAGGCATTTTTTACAGAGACTACCTGGGTGCAGGAAAATCACCTCCAAGCGGTGGCCAAACTTTTGAGCACTGGACCTGAGGCTCTGACTGAAGTGGTACATAAAACAAAAAATTTTCTCTCGTGTTCCATGGGAATGTTATCGAAGTTTTGAGCCGTTCTAGTGACTGAGTCCGATTTTAGTGAGCTTCATGTAATGATAGGGATTATTCCTTTATAAAGTTCAAAAATAGAGTTACCGCTATTGTTTACACACGATTGAAGTTTCTAATTTTAATGATGCATAGTTTGTTCAAAATAATCTGGGAGACGTTGTGAGTAATTTGTTGTCTATTACTAACATCAAAAATGAAACCCGTGTATCAGAGCTAATATGAGATTCTCCTCCTGTTCGTTCATTTCACCCATTGATTGTAGATAGAGTGGTGAGAAAACCTTAAAGATGAATATTAAAAATTCATAACACAATATGAATGTACAGATCGAATTAACTTCTGAAACATTTTTCAATTTTTGCTAATTATTTTTTATAAACTTTCGAACTTCAAACTCTGAATTTATTTCGAAAGTTTATATTATAAGTTTATAAAAAAGAATTAGCAAAAATTGAAAAATGTTTCAGAAGTTAATTCGATCTGTACATTCATATTGTGTTATGAATTTTTAATATTTATCTTTAATATAATTCAATCATATATATATATATGATCATCATAAAGTTCATTAATTATATTGTATTAGGTAGTATTATATAGGAGAAATAATACATATATGTATATGTATATATAATGAAATAGGCAAAAGGTATTTAAATATTGGCATCGAAATCCGTAGACTTTCTGTCGTTCTTCCAGGCACATGTTTGGTGTGATATTTAAATATTGGTATTGAAGTCCGTAGACTTTGGAATGTTTATATCCTTCCACACAACGGTTCATTGAACATAAGATTTAAATGTTGGTATTCAATTCAGCAGAGTTTTCCATTTAGTAGCCATAATTGGCACAAATTACTTCAGATTGAGTATAATTTTTCACAACCTTTAGTTACATTACACAGCTCAGTAGTAGCTCAGTTGCCTTGTGTAGGTCTCATGTGAAGAAGTTTTTCTGAATCTCATGGTACAATGCCCACGTCTCAAGAGATATATCTAAAAATAAAATTGGTGTTTGAATCTCAATAATGGACTGCTTTACTTATCTCATGGTATGAATTATATGTATTAGAAAGTACATCGTAATATGGCTGGTTTTGTTTTAAAGTCTAGAGCATAATTTCCAAACCATGATGCAAGGATTTAAAGCTCGATGGCATTTCACAAATCGATAGAGAATCAAATAATTATCACAATTCAATCATCTCTAAGATTTAGGTATATTAACTTTAATATTGTACTAAGCACAATAAAAATAATTTACGATGATATTATGGATAAATCATGAATTATTGAATGGGTAATATGATGCACCTAAAGACATACATTAAAATTTCAAAATCCGTCCCATTGTAAATGTTGTGTTGATTTATTCATGAAGTCAATCAAAAAATTAGGTATCACTTTATTCAGTCAGGTTTCACTCCATTCAG